>BGZK01001818.1:0-104801 GCA_005406025.1 Eumeta japonica
CTCATTCTTCTAGAGAGAAGAAAGCCTCTCAGAGTAGTGATAAAGTATAAATTCACAAAATATTATGAAGTATTACAAGTCCCATTCAATGATTTATGAAATAAAGTCTAATTAGCTTGCTATTATATCGCTATTATATCAACCTTGCATCTCATTAATGATGTTAATTTCAATCGTATTGTCGTTTTTCTTATTGTAATGCAATTATACTGCAGCAGAGCGGTGATGGCTTGTCGCTTAAGAGAATTGCATACTAACTGGAAGGTATCGGGTTCGATTCTGTCCACGAGCAGAATAAGTTCTTACGAACGAGTAAGTTCTTACTTAAGTGCGAGGAAAACACTTGCGCCGTGCTTCGAAGAGTACGTTAATTCGTCGGGTACGGATATTGTTACCGCAATGGTGACAATTCTCATCAGTAGACTGTGACTCGCATTGGGCTAGAGTGAAGGGTTTAAGGTCAAAGCTCTTCAATCGAGAATAGAAAGATTGGAAGTGCCTCGTCAGTGAGTGATTAAAAACTGAAATGATTGTGCTGAAAAAATACACGATCTATCTCGAAATTATGGTAATACACATAAGTACAAATGTATGACATATCCTTTTTCGGAACTTTAAATTATTAGATGATTGGAAGCAAATTTTCCATTATAGCATCAAGATAATAAACCTCTGCTTAGTATCTTTCGAGTTCTCCATTGGGAATATGATAGCTTTTCATGAAATTAAATGCTTATGCTATTTACATAAATATTTTGATAATTTAAATTTTGGTATATACACTACATAATATACAAAATTTATCTACTAACTGCTCTCACATTCATAGTAGCTCATAATGCCATCTGCCGTTATAAAAATTACGTTACGCCTACTGGTACCTCGACACTACTTCCAATAGCATAATAACAATGCAACTACCTCAAAACTATACTAGGTGGCGTTACAAAACAATGTTGAGAAAATAATTTCTAATGGCATTTTTCCAGAGAAAATATCTGTGTAAACAAACTTGAAAAGCAAAACATCATTAATGTAGAAATTTTGATGATCAAACTAGATCCAAACAAAAATATTTATACACACACATATATATATATATATATATACACATATAATAGATCCAAATTTAATACTAGACATAAATCGGAGTAATCCGCGAAAACAAATCCGTACGCCATACACAAGACACCAGCGCATTATTCGAATGCCCCGGCGTGATTTTTCAACAACAGCTCGTACGTGAACACGTAACAAGCGTCGGCTACAAATCGACTACAGAACCTCCCACGTCGTAATACGAGTATTGGTTCACAGTTCGTGGTATTTTTACTGATAGAAATCACTTGGAAGCTCTCATCCGATTATTTTTGTATTCCATATCCAAAGGATGTCGATGGGAACCTATTATTAAGCCTTCGCTGTCAGTCTGTCCATCTACCTGTCTGTCAGCAGGCTGGATCTCATCATATTATCATATCTCATAAGTGGATAGTTGAAATTCTCACAAAATGTATTTCTCTATTGTCGCTATAACAACAACTAATAAATTAAATTAAAAATTACAAACCTATTACAAGAAATCTGTTTTTTGGTGTATTTTGCTCAATTTTAATAATGGCAAAAGGTAGACGCTTAAAATATTTACAGTGTATTACTATAGTGCGTGTACAGTGTGTTACTATAGTGCGTGTAGAAAAAACAATAAAAATAAAATATAGTTAAAAATGAAAAGGATCCCCATAGACGAAAGTAGGTATATTTTTGGAGTATTTTTAATCTTAATTTTTGTTCTTATTTTTCATTAGCTATTTTTAAAAAGCACCTATGTGGAGATCGATATTGTACGGTGGTATAGAATCCCTTCAATCGGATTTTTTTCTGTACCATCTCGATCTTAAAGGTGTATATTCGAAGATATTTTAGATTAACATTACTGAACTATACTTAAGCTCTAGCTAAAATATATTATAGTACGTACAGATCGGCCCAAAAACAAAAGACTTCAAAACGAAAAATGAAAATTCCTCAAACCCAGAGATACACAAAAATACGCCATGTATGTTCCACAATGTTTCGTTGTATATCAATTACAGTTTTTGAAGAACGCTGCTGTGTAGCTTTCTTAAACAAATATTTTTTTAAATTTTGGTTTTTCCCATTTTTGATTTTTCAATGTGATTGTTATGAATTATACTTTATTGTCTAAAGCTATTGTTATCTTGACCCATTTGGCGTTAAATACACGTCGCTGTGGAATAATACCAGGCCGCCGAGCACACGGCGCCGTGGATCACGACCGTTTTATTTCGAAGCTTTAGTTTGCCGCCGGCTTTCGAAGCAGAGTTATGTCGCTTATGCGGCCACACGCACGATTTTTCGATCTCGTAAAAACCATTTAAGGATTTTAATTCGCATGTTATTTGTTTATTATAGACGCTTGTAAAGAATACGTAATTTTCGCGCCAAAATGAGTGATGTGCCGGATCCGTCGAAACGTTTTTCTACTGACAATTCTTTGATTTCTGTGGCTAAAAAACGCCGTAAAATAAATCAAGATAGTAGTTTGGACAAAAGTGATTGCTCAAGTGAGGAAGCTGCTTATTCACAGCGTAATGATGAAGATCAGTCAGATACGAGCGAAGGTATATAACGAACGAGTGAACGTTACTAGAATATTGGATATACTAACCTGGTCAAAAGTTATGTATAACCCATAATTACAGATCGAAATAAGATAATCTGTCCTCCCCACGACGCCGTGTTATCGGCCACACACATGCTGCCAGGCCGGATACACGGCGCCGTGAAACGCTGTGAAACGCACATACATAACAGTATTAAATCAGCATTAAACGGGTAACTCTGACATAAAATAGATAAACTTTGCTCAAAACTTAAAAATTGTGTTTCTAGACACGATCTACTCATCAGTAAAGTTGAAATTTTAACTTAAGGAAAAATTATTTAGACCTGAATTTATGGTTGCAAGCCAACTTTAAAAACTTAATCGGGCACTAAGCTTATGAAATATTAAAAAAAAATTGCGATTATGAGGCCATTTTTCTCGGATATCTGCCTTCAAAGGCCGTGGATTGGAAAATCTAGAATAATGGAAAAAAAAATGCCTATTTATATCTTACGAATAATAAATTATGATAGAAAATGGTTTAAATGAATAATTAAAAAATAGATAATTTTAGCTAAGTTTATGTATTAATTTTTAGGTAATATTTTTAAACTACTTCACTTAACTTATTAATCGAAATGTCGTTACAATTAAACATAATGATAACTTACATTAGAAAATATTAATTTCTTGCATTGCTTTATTCAAAACATACTTTGATATTAATATGTTCCAAAACTTGTTTTAAAATCAGATGGCAATAAACGGAGGAGGCTGTGGGAGGTGCGTGTTGCGGCTTCTCCCACAGCGCGCTCATGTGATTATTCTCAAAAAGCCAATCGTTCACCGCTCTGTCGTGATAGTCCCACTTCCGTTTCTTATTCCCAATTTCGACTCCACAGCTGCGTTGAATGGACTTTGAATTTTGCTTCGCGAAGTACCGATTTTTATAATTTTGAACTCTGCTTGCCTAGTGATTTGGATTTTTGCTGAGGGCAATTTTAGGCATTAAAGTACAACTAATAACAATCACATTGCAAAAAAAAAATTGCTAAAGACCCACCCAAAAAAATATGTGTATGTATATTTATATATAAATCTAGCTCGAAAATAACAAAAAATGGGTTTGTCTCGTGATTTTTCCGGGTATTTTCGAATATCTCTGGATCTGAGGAATCTAGATTTTTCGTTTTGACGTCACTTTTTGGGCTATCCTGTATAATACGTCATATTTCTTTCATTTTTTCATAAGAAATCGGGACCGAATTTCACATATAAAAATAAATATTCGACGCAAGTTATTACTATCTTTTTTTATATCTCTGGCGAATAATCGGTGCTACGTTCCACGAAAACGCGGTGCGCGAAACCTTTTCCGCGACTAAACACCAAAATCGACGCGCATTGAACCTCAATTTGTGCCAAAACAGAATTGAATTAATTTATAACATTAATTTTAATCTATTAGCTTGAAATACAATTATATCATTTCAGCATAATTTTCAAGAGGAATTAAGATTGAGATTCTAGAGAGAGAGCACCCCATACACTTATGGAATCAGGTGACCCACTTTTCCGGCATTAAGTTGCTTATCTGAATAAATGTTCTGTATGAGCAAGTTCTTATCCCATTAATTCGGTCACCGCACGGGACGTTTTAGAAAGTAATCTACGGTAAAGGGGAACGAGACATAATGGCTGTGTCTACCTCGCATTTGGGGATCATTAAGGGTCCGCCGGAACATAATGGAGTTCGCGTTACCTCGAACCCCCCCCCCCCCTCTCGTCTATCAATACTTAACGAAGCGTTGAATGTGCTCAGTTTCATGTGACAGTCCGATATGTATATTCGCCTTCGTATTGAGCAGGTGTCCGCTTCGATTTCGAACGCAAATAGATACGTCATAGTCGCGCTGGAGCGTGAGATATGAACGTAAGATCGCACGAATCCACACGAATGTAAAAGCGAATAGGCGATTCGAGTAAACCGGAAATCGGGGTGGAATAGGTTAAATCGATTCGTATGCAAATTTTTATATTTCCAAGGGTCCGAGCAGGCCTTTGTGTTAAAGTCACTACGCCGTAATATATGGGACCGGTTTGCATAGTAACGAGCGAGCACTTTTCGCTAGCACAAACGGCACCCTCCTTTCGGTCGCAGAAACGTAACGGTCGAGCACTATTTATAAGCCGAAGGCGGAACCGGTGGAATTTCTTTCCTTTTTTTTTTTATTATTATTTATAATAGACGACGCCCGCGCCGGAACCGAAGCGCCACATTTTTCCGCGAGTGTGACCGATGACGGCTATCAACGTCTGACAAATCAAATAAACGGAGAGTGTAGCCAGTCTACCGTGAAAGGAAAGTTTTTGAGAAAACTGAGTGAAATAGAGCTCCGGTTTTCGTCCGAACGAGCGATCTCACGCGCCGGAATCGGACCCCGGGCGACGGGGTCGAATAAAAGAATCCTTTTCTCGTCTTTCGGCGTAAAGTTTATCGAAACGTCACTCTTCATTTTAAGGCTTACGAATGTTAAATAGATCTATATTATTGGATATAATTTTTTTGTGAAAATTAATTCCTTATATAGTATGAAATTCGCAACGTTTTATACGATATAATATTTAAAATTAAATCATAACCGACATCGCTATGAGGATATGCAATTTAGATTGCACTATTGATTTACTCAATGAATCCAACAATTGTTTGTATGATTATACATATCACATCATTTATTTACTTACTCGTCATTATCACAAGAATTAAAAAGCGAAAAGTTAAATTTGAGCGTCATAATTCGTAATTATTCATCATTCTTTTAATTTTTCAGTCACACGAATCGCTGTAATTCAAGAACTGTAAGTCTAAGCAGCTTGAGTTATAGCATCTTTCTTAAAAAGGTTTAAATTTTCTAAAAGAATGTATGACATAAATTAAGAAATACTGCATTTTTTTCGAAAAAAACTACTGACAGCTATTATTAGTGAACTAACGCGAGCTACAAGAACTGTCAAAAATAACTTAAAAAGCGTGGGATCCTCGACATATTTCAAAAATTAAGTTGTCGATATCTACTATATTTTATCTCTATCAAAATTCCTACACGCACACATATTTTCTTGAGTTCTCTAGAGAACTTTTGTCTGAGGACTTTTGTTTGAGATACCTAGGGACCTCAGACAAAAGTCGAATCAAGTATTTACTGAAACGTGACACTGTGAAGAAATGTAGGTATAAAGATTAAATCCTACAATATCATATTAACTGGAAACATTGCTTAATAATTATTTTTGAACAGTAAATGCTAAGTGTTTGTGTTTTATATGAATAATATTACTATTTAATACATCTTATTTGGAAATAAAATGTACAATTACATTTCGATAAACATTTTTTTTTAAATCTTTCACTGTTGACTATTATTATTATTTGTTGCGTATGACAGTTTCTTGTTATAAAAGATGTTCAGTAATCGTATA
Organism: Eumeta japonica; assembly: GCA_005406025.1. Lineage (NCBI taxonomy): Eukaryota > Metazoa > Arthropoda > Insecta > Lepidoptera > Psychidae > Eumeta > Eumeta japonica. The sequence goes on from BGZK01001818.1 coordinate 6,113, forward strand.
CATCTTGATTTTGAGTGTTAAGGATGAAATTACAAATTGAATTGTAACGACTTATGGTATTTTTGTAAGTCTAATCAAATCTTCAAATTTGACATATCATAATTCATTGTTAAATAACTTAGTTTGTCCGTAGCTTAAAGTAAAGATAGCATGTAATCCGCTAAAAATTTTCGAAACTGTCATCGACACGTGTTTGTTCTTAGGACCTGCATTATCGTGTTTTACAAAAAAAAGACAAATGTAATCAAATCAAATACAATTTTATTTCGTAGGTAACAGAATTACATTTGAAATACGTCATGAACTAATTGTTTTCGACATTAACATTACCACCCGTCCCAAATGCTGATTCATCTTGAAAAGAATGGGCAAGAAACTCAGTTTGTTTTTTCAGTAGTTTGTTCAAGACGTTGTGTTTCGCATTGAGGCGAATCCGAAACATAACATCTTTATATATTCGTAATACAAAAAAAATATGATATTAAAATATGTAATATAGAAAAGATATAACATAAAAAAAAATAGAATCTGTTTTGAGTTTATAGAAACGCAGTGGTGCAAAGCATTCCTTCAGATGAGTTTGTACCGTCGAAAATATTAATAATAAAAGCAATCTTAAATCGGCTCACGCGTTGTAAAAAAAAAGGTAAATAAAAAAAATCAGTAGAAGAAAGATGACTTTCGATTCACATAAACTATCATGAAAATGTGTCGTTTGTGTAAAACAAATACTAGACCATTTATAAAAAAAAAAGAAGGGACAAACCATATATCTTGTGCTATAAGAAATTGGCCGTAATTTGGCTGTTCGAAAATATTAAAATTTAGATTTTATTGCAAGTTTACATATGTTTCACTACACGTATTGGGCAATCATGTTTTGTTGAAATCTTATTATAGCATTTGAATAATTTATTAGTATTAACATGAGTTTTATTATTGAATGTAATTATGATTAGTCAATCGTAATTATATTCAATAATTCAATTAATTAATTAATTATAATAATAATAATAATTAATTAGGCGAGATGTAAATTTATCTCTTGGTTTGACTGCTTAGGTAAAATGGTTGACTTATTTGATTGATTAATTGATATTCATTGGTAGGTGATTTGATTTTGTTGATTATATTAATTGATGACATAAATTAAGTTCCTATTTCTTCTATATTAATATGGTGGATTTTTATTTAGTTATATGTATATATTTCTTTACATGACTTCGATAACAAACTACAATCTTACAAGCATGCTCAGTGTTCGCGTTTCTAGAAAAAAAAAAAGAAAAAGTGGTATTCGTTAAAATTATTTGTCCCAACAAAAAAAAAATAACAAAAAAAGCGAAAGAACAATACAGAGAGGCGATGCATTATATGCAAACGTAAAGCTGGGCACTCGAAAAATCAGTTGGTTTTGGGAAGGAGAAGAAGTCGGTTTCGAGAAGGAGACGGAGTCGGTTTTGAGATAGAAACAGAGTTGGTAGGGACAGACCCTCGTAGGCCGCAATTACGGGTCAATCAAAAGTCTGCGAGTTATCTTCTAGTACTATTAAAAGCAAGCTGTTACAGCTTAACGGTGTTCAGCAATCCATCGAAATAGCCACGGGCTGTGATCAATAGGAAAGTAAACACTATAAATATTTATTATTTTATTGTCTTTCTTATTTATCTCCCAGACTGACAGTTCATTCGGAGCTATCTCTAAATTTGAAATAAAGTTTATTGACAGATATACTTTAGTATACCTGTCTGGAGAAATTTATTTCTCCTTTTAAATTTGATCTATCTCGGTGACATCAGATTTAAAGATACTGGAGATATATGAGCAGGTCTGATACAAATCGAACTTTTAGTCGAGGGTTACATAGGTCCCTAGGCTTCATATGCAAGGAGATTTAGGTCAACCTCTTGCTTCCATTGCAGATCGAACTCTTTTCCAAAAAAGTAGTTTTAATACGGCAGAAATAATTATTTTAAGAAAATCAGGTAATAAATAATTTACTAAAACATGTACGGTACAAATACAGGAAATCTAACACAACACAATAATAATTATTATATTTTAAATTCTTGACTATAAGGTCTTAAGGATTACATCTACTTTTATTTTATTTCTTTTTTTAATTTCATTATGTTTTATCTATTTCATTTCATTGTGCATCATGTAAAATCTGTTATTTATAATTGTGTTATCATTTAAAGGTACATTTTATTTGAACTTTAATTATTTGACTAAATTTATATAACTAGTCTTTCAACACATGTATATACATGTGTTCGAGGCGTTTTAGCGCATCTAGGAAATTTGATCGTAGGCATACATTTTCTAGAAATTAAAATTTTATTAGACATTATTTCTCTTGTTTGGGACTTAAGTTAATGCCTGCTAATACTTTGATGAATATACTGTTTGATTATAATATAGATGGTTTGATATTGAACTTTCACATTTAGCCTTAATGCTAAAGACAATTATACTACGGTTACGACGCTTGATAAGTCTCGAGTGTACTACTTTATATTGTACTTGTACAGGCATTTTCTATGCAAACGAAATTCCAGTAAACTCAAAGAAATATTTTTTTTTTTTCATAGTTGATACATCCGCTCGTGGAATCCCCGTTGCATCTGGAAAACTCTAGAAGTTCAAACCGTAACTCTTTGACAGCAAGCTACAGTCAGATTACTTCGCGTTACGTGATTTTTACTAAGTTCATTGACTAGACTAGACGTGCTACACGTGCTAAGTCATATATGTATAATCAAACATTATATATACATGCAGGCCGGTAGGTTTCCATTTCATTGCCAGAATAGAAATTGTAATCGGGTCGTACGCAACATGTTATCGAATACGTAACTATCGAAAAAACCAAAGTGTCTTCAGAAATACAAGAGTAACTTTTTGTGCCGGAGAGATGTTGTCAATATTAATGATTACTTTTTAATATTTCAATCAAGCGTGTACAGTTGTTCTCCATAACAAAACACCAGTGAATTTCCATATTTCTTACAAAATTATAATTTGCTATTAGAAAGGAAAGGCTCTAATTTTGTGTAATTTGTACTGATATCGAAAATTTCAAAAGCTTACAAAACAACCTTAAATTTGTGTTAGCCGTTTTATCCATCCGTTACGCTGTGTGCTAGTTATAATTCAATGATGATTGTTCCTGATCCCGCCCCCGCTCTGTATTTCGACTGTAGGCCGACTTTTTATTCCAATGCCGGTCCCATTGCCGATCTCGATCCGTCCCTGGGCAACGCTGCTATTTTTCCGATTTTATACTTTTTTGCGTAATAAAAAGTTTTCTGTTTTGTGTTCCAGCAGATAAAAAGATATTGCTAAGCTTCGGCAACGAAACAGTACACATTTGTCATATATAAAAACGTTCAGCTTGTTTTGTATGTACAAAATGTAAAAGCCACATCTGTTTCAGCGCTACTATTATATTGAATACAGATGAAATCTGCTATTATAGCTGAAACTATTAAATTAGAATCTTATATAATCTGGAAAATAAAAACGTTAGTGTCAATAGAATGCAAACAAGAAACAAACATCATTGCGTTTTACTGTTTAAACCCTCATCATTAATTTTATTACCTTTTTTCATTGGCTTAATTAGAGAAATAAAATAGTAAAATATTGTCATCTATATTTTACTATTTTATTTATTCCCAAATTAATTCTTGAAATACGGGTTTACTTACAAATTACGTACTGCTGTTAAGATGTCAATTAAACATTTACACAAGTAATATACGTATAGGACTATATCGCGTAACGGCAAACGCCAGAGAACGACAGAGAGGTTGCAATCCACTAGACCGCAAAGCGTACGGCATTAACTTGCTTCGCGCCGCCTACTCTAGTATATAATAACTCAGTTGCTTCATTTTGATAGGCGTTGGTTCACTTCGAAACATCCACATGGTGATTGAAGTTTCCTTTCTTCGTCATGCTGATGAATTAATGATTTGTCGCCCGTAACGATACAGTAAGCGAGATGAGATTGCTGTAAATTTTTCAATCATGTCACTGTGCTATTCTACCTGAATCGGCTTTGTGCGTGCATATTAGACTGTGCGATTAACGACATGAAATTATCGTTTTTACAATTATAATATAATGGACGTCACCCAAAAGCAAGTGTGCAGAAATATTGTAAAAACAAAATTAAACAATAATAGGTAGATTGGTTGAGTTCGACTGCTTTCAATATTAAAACTTATGAATATTCACAATTAAATGTGCAGTCTTTCCGATCAATATGACACAGTTTCGTTAGATAGAGAGTTAACAGAGATAGTCACTCTTGTACAAAAAATATAAAGTACTTGGTACCTCTAATGTGCCTTCCTCAGAGGTGGCAAATACTTACAAATACAACAACAACAGCAACACACTCTATTCTATTTGCGCCCCTGACAAAGGTTGTGCATTTTTTCGATGTTTATAAAAAAAGTTTACTGATGTGCCTTACCAAAGCTATTATTAATCATTTTTGACTTTGTTTTTACCTTTAATTCATATAGAGAATCTAAAAAACCTTTTAGAATGTGTTTCTGTATCAAAAAACAATGTAATATCAATACAAAGAAAGTTTATATAAACTAAATATCTCTTTGTTTGTTCGGGCTAGTCTTCAAAACGGTGTAATGGCTTGTGATCAAAACACATTGCTCTGCTCTCATATATTATTCACCTACGCGACGAAAGTTTCGATAAATCAATTCCTACACACAAAATAATGATTATGTAGCCCTAAAATCCAATTAGAGTAATGGACAATTCTGATGATTTATTTAGTACCAAAAAACTATAAAGCTTTTGTTGTTATAATAAACATTACATGCATTTTATAAAAATAATGAAATTTTATAAAAATAAGCGAATATTAGCTATTATGAACCACGATATTAATAATACATAATATTCGCTTATTTAATCAATTAGTTTTAATAATACTCATTTTAAAACACGATACTGCTTTTTACATATACTCACACTTTTGACATATTTATGTATTTAAAAATTGCCTGAATATATCATAGCATTTAATAGTTGCATTTAAATAATGTAAAAATGTGTAAAGATTACTTCACTGTAATTTTACAAATTCAGCTATGATATGATATGTTTAACTAAGCTGCAACACAAAAATGACCGCCTAAACCGGTGAGACACCAAATTTTCACAAAATACTAATGTGAAGTGAAAGCTTTAGCAGTTGCTTTACGTCCAGCGAGTGAGAAATCCGGTGCCCATTTCTCCTTCAAAGTCCCACTCCCGTTTCCACCACCACACGAAACCTCCATCAAGGCAGATGTATCAAGGCAGGCCTTGATATATTAAATACCTTATTCATATCTAAGGGGTTAGTAATGCACTGGTGATTCCTCTGGGATTGCGGTAGTCCATGGGCAACGGTGGTTACCTGTTCTCTGGATACTAACATTCTCACTTGTAGCTCTAAAATTCAAAGAAAAAAAATAGAGAATGGTCTGTTGAATGTAGTTAAACGAAAAATGTGTGGGAAATATTTTTGTTTTTTTTATTTCATACTTTTTGTTTTGTAACACATGTTCATAATTTTCAAATGTATGAAAATAATGCTGTCGGACCTAAAGATATTTGTATTGTATATAAAGAACTTATATACTATACAAATAAATAAATCAAAAAGAGTACATATTAATGAGAGATAAAGATATTATTATTATAATCTTCTTATATATACACATATATAATCAAAATAGGTTGTGTTGGTTCGCCAATCACGTAAAAACTACTAAACGTATAGACATGGGACTGGGACCATTCGATGCGCAATGATTTGTAAATTCTTCGCCATTTTATTTATAAATTAAAATTACCCAGCGAAGCGGGCGGGTCAGCTAGTTATGTATACAGGCATTATTCCGCAACCATTTCATCCATCAGGTTGTCTTTTGACATAGGCCTCCCCTAGTTTCTACCGAGGATCCCTGTCACGAGTTAACTTTTTCTTCTAATCCAAATACTAAAATTATGTTTTTCTTCTTTTCCTTCTCTTCATATTCTATACATATTTTTTTTTTATTTTTTCTGTCTTACTTTCTATAGTTTTATTATCCTCAATCAGTGGCTCTAGTTTCTCATTCCCTTTTTACACATATAATATTTGTTTACTTTCCATCTCTGTTTTCATTTTTTCAAACAACATTTGAAATTGTCACTCTATGGTAACTATTCTATCTATTATCGACTGCATAATCTGCATATGTATCTAAATTTAGCCATTTTTTTTTCTGTTAAGTGACAACACAAGCTCGCAATAGAATTTTTTGCAGTAAAAGTTTAGTGACGCTCAACGTTACTATCGTTTACTCACTTTGTATTTACTCACCGTCGTCGTCGTTGTGATTATTATCATTATGATTACGATTATGATTACTATAACAAATACCATTTCCATTACCTTTCCATTGTTATTTTAATTGTCGTTACGATTATAATTACCATTACAATTACCACTACTATTACCATAACCATTGCCAATAGCATTATCTTTAACATTACCGTTATCATTATCGTTATAGTTATCATTGTCATTACCGTAACCGTTACCATAACTATTACCATTGTCGTTACAATTATCGTTAGCATCATCGTTACTATCGTTACCATTATCGTTATTTTTGAACTGAAATCTGACTTAAGTGACGACTTGAGTGAAAATTTAAGAACTATGGTTTTCAATTTTCTCGGACGCGGCGAACACGATAGCGATAGTGCCTCGTCGCTGGAACTGCACCTTGTCTTGCTGGCGCCTCCTCGCGGTGCCCCGAACCGGTTAATTAGAACCAAGACTCGATCCCAAAAGCAACTTGAGCTCCGGTTCAGGGTACCGGACGCCGTCAATCCTCACGCGTCTCAGTAGACCACCAGGTACCGACAGCCGCTTGGGGGCCGGACCTTAGGCAACGACATTGTCTACAAGAAAAAACCAAAAGCACCTCCTATTGACAGAATTCAAAATGGTACCGGGCTTAATTGGACATTAGCCCGTACGAGAATGGGAGAAACCAAGGAACAGCTACGATCGCAAAAACACAAGGCACTGCACAAATTCACGTAAAAAATCGTGGAGCGAATACGTAACAGCACAGGACGGAAGCTCAGTGGCAACTGGGTATTGTGGATACAAAATATTATGGACATGAGCTTATTTCTTGGTCTCACTTTAGATGCTAAATAGCGTTGGAATTCTCATATTATCAGATTGACGTAAAGGCTTAATTCTGCAGTATATGTAGTGAAAATAATTCGGCAACTTAGAGATAAAAGCACCGCCAGACTAGTTTATTTCAGTTTTTTTTTTTCGTATTATCATGTCATATGAAATTTTGTTATGAGGTCATGCAGCCGATATTAACACAATATTCGTTCTGCAGAAGCGAGCTATTCGTGCTATTTATGATTTGAGACCAATGACATCTCTCAGAAAAAAATCTAAGGAAATGAATATTTAAACTTTAGAATTACAATACATATACGAAAACCTGATATATGTCAAGAGACATACAATCGCTTCAAAAAAAAGAGCAACATCCATAACATTAACACTAGATATAAGAACGATCTTGTTGCTCAAAAAACCCGTCTAAGCAAAGATTACAAACAATTTGTGAGGCAATGTGTGCGCTTTTATAATAAGATTCCAGCAGAAATTCAAAATTTGCCATTTTATGAATATAAACGACTTGTGAAAAGAAAGTTATATGGCAAGGGCCATTATACCGTGTCTGAATATCTTAATGAAAAAATACATGGGATCGAACTATCAGTTATCAGAAAGCTATCAGGTTACTTTGTGCTATTTCTAAGTGTTGTACTAAATTATTAATTACTCAGTATTTTTTATAGATGAAACCATGAGTTTCAATCAATCAAGCAGCATTTGGAATGGGTGGTAATTTTAATGTCGATAACAATCAATTATGATGCATTTCAAGTGTAATTTGGTTTGATTTGAACCACTGATTTTGTTTTTAAATTTTTTTTCTTAATTTGTGTCTTTTGATCAAATACGATTGTGCAGGTGATAATAAGAAATATGTGTATGAATGAATGTTTTGAAAGTTTAGACTGTGTCTACGCTGTATTCGATATTAAATATCGAAAATACTTATAAAAGATGCTTTTAAATTACATTATTTTTAAGTAGAATCGAGATATAAATGAAGAAAGTTTGTATTAATTTTAATCAAAACGAATTATGGAACCATCTAATTAAGGAACCATCTATGACATCTGGTTAAGGAATCGTTATTAAATTATTAATTTACGAAGGAGTTTTAATTTATTTAGTAAACACCGATGTTCATTTTGAGGTGTTACAATATACCTCTGCGGAGTAATATTTAAACTAAACCGATTTGGCAGATTTGATTTTTCTTAAGTTGGTGATTGTGGTCAGGACAAAGTTTGTATGAAAGAAAATATATTTTTTTTGTGTCTGTTTGTCTGAAGCATCTTCGGAACGACTAAACCAATCACGATGCAACTTTTACTGAAAATTAGAGGAGTTTATTTGACTGCATTTAAGGTATTTTTCATACCAGTTTATGGTTCCTGTGGGAAAACTAAAAAGAAAAATAAAAATGGTATAATTTATTGGAATTGAGTTAAAGCTGGGACTCGGATCAAGATTGGCACCTTAATTGAAATCAGGTTCTAGAACAAGACAAAATCGGAGACGGAGAATGAGATGGGGATCGTGACGATATAGCGTCATCAGTCGATGTAAAAGTTGTAGAAATTCATTTTATGTCTACACGAATACAGCCGCGGCCAAAAGCTGTCTATAATAAAGTTATCAAAGGTTGTAATTTGTTTTAGTTCCATAAGGATTACTAAGAACCCTTATAGTGTAATCGATTTCAATAAAATTTTGAATGGGGATAGCTAGATACTAATAAAAGAATTTACGATATATTTCTCAGGGTCCTGCGCAGTACTGGCATCGGATCAAAACGAGGAGTAAGATTGGAATTGATAGTAAGACCAATCGATGTAAGAGATGAAGGAATTGGTTCCATTTCCAAGTGGGTAGAAATTGGAACATACTTGAATGTACTATACGAGCACGCCACCTAACGGAAATATTTGCTTGCTCTGGGACTAAAATATCAAATAGTTTTACTAGCATATCATTGCCATTTAATATCAATACATACAAAATGGGCTGATATAAATGTATTCGTATAGTTAAACTGTTCGCTGTTAAAAATTATCTTTACATTTTAATTGGATCAATATCAACGTAGGTAGACGATTTAAAGAGAAATAAATTAGACAGAAATTTTGACATATCAAGTTTCAAAAATAAATGATATATCTACCGTTATGTACACAATATTCCTCGACGTTACGAAAACCCGATTCCAAACGCCTGTTGTATCTGATTCCGGAATTAGAAATGAATTGTAATATAGCTTGCGACAAAATTTTGCCATTGGCCGGGAATATAAAAGTTCTATTTGACGATTTTAATATAAATACGAAAGGACCGACCCTTTGTTCTTGTTCATTTTGTTGTATGTTTAGGAAAGCTTTCTGTATAAAATTTATTACATATTTTTTTCACCTTATTTAATATCTTGACTCTCTATTAGTTAATATGTGTTTATTTAAAAAAATACATTTTGGCGAGTGTTGTTCGTTAATCTAGTTACCCAAGTGACCCACTAGAATCTGTACATGTTACTTTTTTTTTTAGTTTAGCTTAGTATAGTTTAGTGCATTTTTTTACATACGACAAATTTAACTTTTGTTTTTGGGATTTTTCTTCGATTTTTTTTAATTTTGAAATTTATTTACTTCCCTATTTATTAACTACGTCAACCAAAACTTTTTCCAAACGAGCAACGGTTATTTGCTCTTGTCTTTCGTCACCGTCGTTCACAACTTCGTTTACAATAATAAAAACAATGATTTATCAACAGGTGAAACACTAAAAAGTTTTGGAATTGCTTCCTTATACCCTCAATGTAAGATGAACGCTTTTCTAAGCTAGAATTCCTTCTTCGAACACAATTTTGTTCATTATACCTTTCACATGAATGTGCTGTCTGTACGCCTATTGGCTAAGGAAATAAAATTGTTAACCTATTTCAACTATATGACAATTAACTAGAAAAATTAAGTGGAACACAAATCTTAATAATGTTTTTAATAAACAAAAATTAAAATCACGGCAATCGCAATAGAAATTATTAACTTTTATTGCCAAAAAAGTTTACAAAGAATATTAACTTCCAACCTAGATTACACAAATATAAAATAAAACATTATAATGTTAACCGCAAGTAGCTAGCATAGCCGTCGGACTCGCGTATCCAGAATTGCATAACAAAAAAAGAAACGAAGCTAAATCTGCGTCAGCTTCAATTATTTTAAATTAAATAGGTCCTTATAAATTTTAAAAGAAATTAAATTACACACGTAGAATATTACATATTAAAGAATTAAACAAAAAATCTAAGATATTACATTAAAAATATGCTAATTACCTGCGGTCACTCTGCGACTGTCGGGAATCATAATAAAAATTAAAAAACCTCTATGGTTTCATTTTTAGTATTATTTAATGGTTCCATTTGTTTATATATTTTGTTTACTTAATTTAATAATTATTATCAATATGTAACTCTAAACCACATTTACATAGATAAAAGATAAAAACCACATTTACATAATAAAAGCACTATATACAACTATTTTAAAAACTTAACATAAATAAACTAACTATTTTCGAAAAACAGAGAAGATCCAAACCTTCCCAAATATACCAAATTTAACTACAAAAATTCATATTACGGAGCCAAAATAGTCCTTTACTTCCTAACTATTTTTAGAATTCAATTTAAGTGACTAAGCTAATGGACATAAATAAAAATTAAATAATGAAATAGAAATTATTAATATTTTACTACAAATGATAAAACCCTTAACATAATTTGACGATATTTGAAAAATTCAAAAGTTTCGCCTTGTTTTTTTTAATTTATTTATTTTTACTATTTGTTTTAGTATTACCTTCAAACCTAATAAGGTTCGTTTAATTTTGAATAAAAAAATAATTCTATTGCTAATTTATAAATTAAATTGGACAATGAAGTAAAAATGATTATACTCGAGAACTGATAATAAAACGGGCAAAATACCAGCCGAACTCACATGCAAAGGTTTTCCTACTTCCGTACAATATCAAAGACTCCGTACAATAATTTTTAAAAATTGTTAATGGAAAACAAGACGAAAAATTGAACAAAAAACATTGATAAAAATGTGTTTCTTACATAGAGACACCTTTAATTTTAAATTTTATTTGTTTTTATTATTTTTTGTTATAACAGCCATAGAAATACACACTCTGTGAAAATTTCAAGTGTCTAATAATTACGGTTCATTAAATACAATCAGCTGGCAAAGAGAAAGACGGACAGACAGATAGACAGCGGAGGCTTAGGAGTAGAATCCCGTTGACACCCTTTAGATAGGGAACCCTAAAATGAAATCAAAACAAACCAACAAACTATGTATTCATAGCTTCATCTGCAAGCGCCGAGCGATATTACTATACTTATTAAACCCATTTGATGCGTTTAATGTCGCTTCTATCCAGCCATTAGAAAATTTACATGCGCATCATAACGATTTTCACACTTAATTTTTGTAAATAAACTACACGGGTTAGGTTAATGATATTCAATTCGAAATTACACACACAGTGATTCTAAAACCAATAGAAGAAACGATCCCGATAACTGAAGGTCTTCAGCCATCAACGTGCCTACTTACAGAATTCATAAACACAGCAGCTCAATTCTGTAAACTTAAAACCACTCAGTCGATACCGTTGCGACGTTAAAATTACCTCAAGATGAGAAGAAGATTTGCCCGTCGCGCGCTCTTGGTTTACGTGATTTTTGTATTATATTGTGTGAGGTGTTGAGGTGTTCGTAGTGGAGAGGCAGATTCGAGGGTTTACGTGATTTTGATGTCGTAACGATATCGACTGAGTAATTTAAAATTTACAGAATCGATCTGCGGATATCTGGATGTCCAGGCATTTTTTAATCAATTTTTTTATAATGAACAGAATAACTGTATTTCATAAATATGATCAAAAATATTATAATAACAGTGTTTTTGAAGGTATTCGTGCACACCATATTATCGTATAGTTGCCACATGATCATAATAGAGGCAATTTAAATTCACAAAATTGCTTGACCTTGACAGGTCGAGAGAGTACAGGCCCTCAAACGTTTCGCGTTATGAAGCGTGCAATAATATCGCTAATAAATATAGGTTTGAATCGTAAATACCTATTTTATGTGTTGCAGGCGGCAGACATGCGTATTTCAGTGCTCTTGCGCTCCCGTATGGGCTTAGTTATCCCATATGAGATAACATTGAAGCTATTTGAAAACTGAAAATTGCAGATATCAAAAAAAACTGATTTTTTTTATTTAAAAAAAATGTACATACATTTAGAAGGAGTCACACAAAATTAACAACTTTAGAAGCTAATAGACCACAAAATATGCACCTAAGAGAAAAAATTAATGCGTTTCGTGAGTTTTAAAAATCCTATCTAATGAATACGCACATATTAATTTGCTTCAAGTGCCGTCAAATCTAAAATTAGTTATGGGTGAAGTGGTAAAAATAATGAATTTTATCAAATAACGACCACTACAATCCCGATTGTTCTCATTATTGTGTGAAGATTATGGCAGCAAACATAAAACACTGCTGCTTCATACAGAAGTGCGATGGCTGTCTCGGGGTAAAATTTTAACAAGGCTATTTGAACGTAGAGCCGAGTTACGAATGTTTCTTTCAGCAGATACTTCTTTTAATTTGAAATACCGTTTGTATGATAAAACTTGGTTGTTCCGATTGCCTTTTATGGCGGATATCTTTCAAAAACTGAACGAATTGAATTTATCATTGCAAAGTAAACAGACAACAGTGTTCCAGGCCTATAACAAAATAACTGACTTGAAAAGAAAATTAGATTTTTGGATTATTTGCGTTGGTAAGAGAGAAATAGAAATCTTCACGTCACTCAGTGAGTTTGTTAGCGATAACGACTCAGAAATGTTTCAAGATGATGTATTTGAATAATCAGTCCAATATCTCACTTCGATGCGCGCATCTTTTGAAAAGTATTTTTCCGAAGAACATAATACAAAAATGAAACTTAATTCATGGATTCATAATCCTTTTTTACCCAACTTGCAAAAGCCCAAAAGTATGTCAAACGAGATATATGAATCTCTTATAGAAATGTCATCAGACACAAGTATGGAGTCATTGTTCAAAACGACGCCTCTCGACGATTTTTGGTGCAGAATCCGTGATGAATATCCAATGCTTGGCAAAATAGCTCTGAATATTCTTCTCCCGTTCCCAACAACATATCTGTGCGAAACAGGATTCACAACCTATGCAGCCACGAAAACAAAATATCGCAATAGACTGGACGCTGAACCTGATATGAGACTTCAACTGTCTTCTATCAAACCTGATATCAACCAATTGATGAAAAATAAAAATCAGTTTCATACCTCCCATTAGTTAATTTTTTACTTTTTAATATCTCCTATTAATGTACTCGCCATGTGGTAAAGTAAGTAATAATTAGTAACTGTTACATTGTACTTTTATTATGCTTATTAATAAAGAATACACTTTTAAAAATTATTGTTTTATTGTAGGGTTCCGTCAAGTATTTTGCTTTCCAAAAGGGTTCCATCACCAAAAAAGTTTGAGAACCGCTGCTCTACATTATCTATGGAGAGCTACCTCTAAAAAGTTTCCTACGTAAGAAAATTCGCATGTAATACCTATTACATAATTCAGCTGTAAGGGTTTTTGATTTTGGATATAGAACCTTAAAAATTGACCTAAACTCGTCAATAAGCACAAGCTGTTTCATTTTTATTGTATTATATAAGACTACAACTTATATGGCTGTTTTAATATAAACTTTTGATTTGGCTTCTAGCTGAACAACTTTCATAAGGAGGCTTATTCTTTTACGATAATCTCTTTTCCATGGCATGTTTTTCATATACATAGAGTTTTTGGAGTTTACTCCTTAAGAATCGATTTCATATTTAGGCCCGGGGTATGGAATTTTATGGGAGTAAAATCAAGTGTTAGATAAATGACGTTACGCTATCGTCATGGTTAATATGACGATGGGAAATAAATAAATCGTCATGGTTACTGTTTACATTTCAATCAATCAGAATGTGACAAATACCACTTATACATGGTGGAGATTTTAATATTGATTTTAATAAAGAAGATGGTTTCCGTTTAGTACGATTTCTGAAAGATAAACTGAACTTAGATTTAATTTCTGACAGAACACTGGGGACAACTAGATATGGTACAACTATTGATGCGATGTTTTCACGATTTATCACACATGTATCTTCCGACATTCATGTATCATATTTTAGTTACCATAAACCAATTTTTCAGTGTTTAATGATACCGCTATTGTTCCTGTGATAAACATTACGCAAGATAACGTCAATGATAGAGAAAATCAATGTTACTAAAAATTTTATTGTATAACATAATATTTTCAATATTTTCTTAAATGACGAATTAATTGTTTTATTATTAACATAAATAAATGAGTTGTGTATTATGCTTTGTATAATAACATAGATGCTTTCATTTACCATTACACTAATCTATATGTACGATATCATCTTAAAGCAGTAAACTCCATTCGTGCGTCGGAGTTGACACACTTTTCATTTCTAAACAAATTAGAAAGAACCATATATTTAAAGTTTCTACACATCTGAAATTTCTAAATATGATGTTAAATATCAATTCCAAATTCTTTTCATGAAAAATATTATCATTTTAATTGAAAACAGTATATTCTTTATTTTTAATCAAAACAGCCAACCACGACATTCCTTTCGCGCACATAAAATAACCGATCGATTCGTGTGGAGAAAATCCCTTGGTTACGGCGATTAAAGTTACATCATTACCTTACCTGCTATGTTTTTTTTTAATCTGATTTCTGATCTTTTTTAATCTGACTCAAATTTATATTGATAATAATATTATAAACTCATGCCTATTTCCCAGAAGGGTAGACAGAGACTATAGATTTCCACGCAAGCTCGTCGGTTTCGGGTGTTTGAAATTAGCCCTTTTTTAATACGCCTCCAATATGGTCTGTATGGGACTTTCTAATGCAACCCTTGCCGACTATTCCATCACACACATTCGCTTTATAGATTAGTTTTGTCCGTCTACTTTCATATATATTTATTTGTGTAAATGAAAAATAAATTATCGCATTATCTACATCGTTTTGTCATACTCTAGCCCACATTTATTTGTCTTATTTAAAATAAAACAAAAATACAAAATGTTAAAAGAAAAGTATGAACTTTTCGATAACTAAACTTTGAACCCAACTCCTTCATACGAGTTGGGTACCTATACTTAGTAACTTACTTATAAAGCCTACCTACTAACCACTTGGCGGATTGGTTAAAGCGGTATAGTGGTCCATCAATACTCCGTAAAATTAAACAACAGGTATCATTTATATTTTCCCTTCTTAAATGTTTTTGCTTCCTCGTGAGAATTCAAAAACTTGATACTTTCCTGTAAATTGTGAGTTGAGCCCTGTATTCAACTTTTTTATTTTAAGATCAGCTGTTTTGGAGATAAAAAGCAATTGATCGATTTTTCTGCACTTTTTTAAAAATCTTTTAAGCTGTGAATTTTAGTACGAACAATCATAAATTTGTATTTCTCACAACAAACTCATTTGATATATCACATGATGTACTTGACAAAAGGTTTTTCGTTTTATAATTTGCTCCATGCAATCGACCTCTAACTTTGTCAACTTGTTTACCTTATTGTAAATTTTCCATCTAGTAAATTCAAATAAAATTTATAATAAACGGATACACGGACGAATAGATAATCAGACATGAAAGCTATTCTGGGGGAGTTTAGTTTTTTTATAGGATGTACAGAATAACAAGGTATAAATAAGCCAGTCTGTATTACAAAGAAATGGTGGACACATCAACTTTCATACGTCAGTTACTCATCTGTGTGGAACCAAATAATTTTATACTCACACTCACATTATTAATCGCAGCCTAACCTAACCAAGCAAACACTTCCACATTTAACATACAATACAAATAAAATATTGCAAAAAAAAACTAAAATTGAAAACTAACTTCAAAAACCCTTTAAATTAAATATGATAATAATAACAATTTTATAAACTTACAAAATAATACACTAATAAAACACGCATAATTATTATCAATGAAATATTTGCAATACCAACTTATTCAATTTTCTCTTGAAGTAGGTGCCAGCCAACGCAAGTTTGCTTGCGCGCTCCCCCGGCCCCCGCGCCGTCTTCTTCGTATGGTTTTGGAGTACAAAGATTTACTTTCGAAATTTAGGTACGAAGATGTTTTGAATACATTATGCAATTAGGTTAAGTAAGTTATACAGCAAATATTTTATGTTACGTTAAACTTGCCTTGGCTTGTACCGACTCCCAAAACTAATTGATTATTATTAATTAAACATTCACAATACCTACTTTTGTATTGTTAATATTTAATTAATAATAATTTCACGTATTTTATCTTCTTTTGTAGGCTTTAGAAATTATTATTGTAAACTTATTAGTTTAAAGGTATTTTGAACACGGTTTTTATTAGGAACAATTTAGTTTATTTATAGTAGAAAGTGTTATTTTTTTATATAATTGATCATTGGTCCATTATCTACTATCTGGCTTCATCATCAGGCTGTTATTACAATATTTAATGTATAAGACTCATCACACTAAGCATTAATAAGCCTACATTCAAGGAGTTTACTAGTAGCCCCTGAAGAATTCGACTAACCACCTCCTGGCTTCGTCATCAGACTCTCTTTACAAAATGTAATCTATAAAATTTTCAATACAAAACAAACGGACCCAATCTCTAGGGGCTCACCAGTAACTACTCAAGGGTTTCACTATTCACCTCCAGGTTTCATCATCAGACCCTCGTTTTAATATGTAATATATAAGACTCATCAAAACATAATAAATGAGCCCAAACTCAAGAGGTATACTAATAAGCACTGAAGGGATATCCGCTATCCACCTTTTGGCTTCATCATCAAACATTTGAGATCAGTGAAATATATGAGATTTATCAAAACAAAACAAATGATCCAAAAACTCAATGATTTACCCATTAGCCATTGAAGAGTAGTTTTTATTCACAATTCGCTACATTATTTCCTAATTTACAACGATGTAGGAGTGCTGTGACTTATATCGTCGGCTAAACAAAATGAGATAATGATTCCCAGATGCAAACACCTAAATAACTAAAAAAAAAATCTCAAACAGACTATACGTTCCTGTAATATTTAAGGGTATCTCTCGATTTCCCTAGAACCCCATCACTAGTTCCTAATTTTTTGACAATGGATTCCCAATTGACGAAGATATTGCGAAAATATCACACAAAACGACGTCCAGACGTATTGAGAACTCCTGTTTTTTTTTTAGTCTGTCAAAACATTTTTTTTTATGTCATTGATATTTATATTATATCTCTCATTCTATATAGTATTTGGCTGTGACACATATTCAATTAATAATTTTTATTAAAATGCGTTTTTTTTTTCAGAAGAGATGTCTTCTAAATAAAAACAAAAAATTAGAAGGGAAGAAAATTATACCTGATGCAGCATCGGACGGACTAAAATTAATCATAAAGTTTTAGCGGCCGCGATAAGACAATTTTTAATGTCTGAGCGTCTCATAGCTCAAAAGGATTTACGAGGACAGTAAGCATTAAAAGGGCATCTTATTGATTTCCCTCGAGGGATGAATCGCTTCTTCGAACATGTTATTACTCGAGCACGCCGACGACCAAACTAACCGGCGATGCCCGCTGGTCACGCCATCGCCGCGAGTTTATTATACCTAATGGTTTTTCCTAATAGCTAATAGCGGTATCGTTAAGAGTGCCTCGAAGTTATATACGTAAGTACTTAGTCACCTTAGAACTTTTAACGTGCATACTTTTATGTGGATACTAAGCACGTCGCCTGAGGCGATCTATTCATATGAAATAAGGTCTTTTCTTCTATGTAATTCTCGAAACCTACCTGGGCTTTTTCTCCTTTTTGACGTTGAACCTAAGGAGGCTTCGACGTCGTGATCTTCATTCACACTGATTTTTTCCGATGAGTCAGTTTTTATTTTTTTATTTTGCGTCTATTCAAATCTCTCTCGTAATTCTTCTCGGGGATCAGCAAAAGGTATGCCCTAATCATAGTAGGGTGTCCATAAACTCCATGTATACTATATTAAAGTTTATAAGTGCCTCATTTAAATTTAAAATCTCTTCAAAAAGCAACTTTAAAATTCGTTCAGTATGTCTTCAATTAAAATGAACTATTATTACAAAACTCGGATAATAAAACACAAAGGTTTTATAACTTTTTATATGCCATAAGCAAAAACATCAAATATCATTTAAGAAATTATTATTTATGACTAAACATCTGTGTTTTATTTTAAATATGAATAAAACAAAGATATATATATCGCGTATCGATATCTGCTGTTGTAAATTCTCTAGGGTCGTGTCTGTCTTAACTCTATATCTTACTATTAATATAACGTCCAATTTTTATAAGGAATTTCGTGCTGTCAGTTTACGTCTTATGTTTGCTTGTCTTAATATAACTCAATAATGCTTGATTAGCTTTTGAATTAGTTTTCGTTATTTTGTAACATTACTGAGATATTTATAAACATATTTTCAAACTGTTTATCATGAAAGATGTCAAGACAATATGGGGACATTAAAAACCATTCGATAATAATTTTTGTTCAAAGTATTTTTAGACTATAACGTTTAATTTTGATAACAAACTTAATCAATTTTATTGCTATAAAGATTTGATTAAGCTTTAGCGTAAGAAAAATAAGAAATTAAATTTGTTAAGGAATAGTAAATACGAAGAAAGTTATAGATAGCGTCTGTTTATTGTTGCTACAAAACTCTCGACCCGTGAAGGGATTTCGACGCAGTTTGTGTTGTTATGGAGAGTTACGCTTCATAGATTAGTTCTAAAACCTTGTTTGGATCTCAAATCCCTTTCGAGGCGTAGTTAGCCGGGTTTGTAATCTACACGAAAAAGTCGTCTATTTTTGAAGCGAACGAAGTACCACAATGGATTTTTATTAAAGTAAAATTATCAAAAACTTAATATTTATAATAATATTATATAAATTTAATTTATTTCATTAATACAGCAAATACAAAAATTATAATCACTCGGCTGCACTGTGTTACAGGTTGATAAATCATTTTTTATCATTAAATGCGCACATTATTTATCAACCGGTATATCGTTTTTCATATCATTGTTTAACCCACATCATACACGTTGAAACTTTAATTATTTTTTTCCTATGTAAAAAACGGATGATGTCTGACAAAACCGTAATAATAGAAAGGAGATGTTAATAACAACTATTTCTTGGTAAATATATATAAAAATCCTACACATTGAAGTGTATTCATACAAAATTCGTCTTACACTCTAATGCTAAGTGACTCTACTCATCCTTAAACTGATAATAATATAAGATTTTTTTTTAATATTACGTTATTATGATTAAATGCATCAGAGCAAATTATTGTATGACTGTAAACAGACAGTGTAGTGAGAGATAGTTACTTTCGATGTAGATACATGTCTAACAATACAAACTTTTGTGTATTAAAGTACCGTATAGGTTATATACCTGTTTGTATTTGTTTTTTTTTAACATTCCACTACAAAAGTGAATATTTTCGTGAAATTGGAAAGTTACTGTTTTCACCCTGATTTTCGAAAATTGAATTTTCGCCAGATCTTAAAGTTTTAGGATCCTAGGAATCTATTTCAAGCATTTTACGAATGATATACGTGCTTACGTGCCTGCGTGCGAGAGTGTGCATGTAAACCTCTCATAACATTTGAACGGATTAATCTATCGAATAGCAGTTTACGACATTCAAAAGGAATCCACTCAACCTAGATATCCTAAAACTTGGTACTAATTTCAGCTGATAAATTTTGGAAATCCTAAAAATAATTTTTTCTAAAAAAACTGTTCAGTGGGATAACTTTTAGACTACGCCAACAATCGATACCAAAATAGAGTCAGCTCTTTTTTCTCAAACAGTTTCATCTACTGCCGAAAAACTGTATAAAAATCGGTTGTTTGATCACGAGATATCGTTGGAGAAAATTTTTTTAAGCGTTTTTTTAACAATATTGTGTAAATTGCTTTATTAATAGATTTCAATATCTATTCAGTTTCTCTCCTTAAAAAACAAAGTCGATCATTTCCAAATTCATCAAAATCGGTTCATTTGTTCAAGATATATTGTTGGACAAAAACTGTTTTGTTATAATATTTTTTAAACTACTCTACCGTTAAATTCCAAAATATAACCGACTGTTTTTTTTAATGGTCAATCGTCACAAATTGTAACAAAATCGGTTGACTCATTCGAAGGATACGACTGTTACGAAAACACTTTTTACGTAATCTACGCTATCAAACTGATCTAAAAAAGCCAAAAAAGTGTTGTTCCACGTAGTTCTCATTACATAATAAATTTGAAAGCTTAAGTACAAATTATATATTATATTGATTTATCCTGTCGCGTAGGAAAGAATGATTCTGTTTATGAAATAGACCTCATGACGCTCAATACCGTGAGAAATGCTTTTGATGTCGGCCAATATTGTCAGTCAAAATTAAAACAATGTCTGGTTGACGGGCCGACGCGCGCCGGCTCCCGCAAGAGCCGGCCGGGCGCAAAATCATAATTGAGTTGTGTAACTCCATTGCTCCGGTTCAAGCAGTGGCGAATGCACCTAATCGGATCATTTTAGCTAAATTTGAAATTCTACGTTAGAGTTTCTTGGATATACCTTTTTAATTTAATGTATGAAGCTTGCAAAGAAACTTATAATATTAAACATTAATTAAATAGTTTAACAATTCAATTCAACAAAAAAAAAAACTCGTTTAAATAGGTAAGCGCAATGAAATTCATTATAAGTGGATAATCATCTCATTTTGGTTATCCGAAGCGCTCACGTAATCGATATACTTACGGAGTATACTTAAGCCTTGCTTAAGAGTAGTGACTTTATTTATATTCTGAGGGCGTTCCCGAGCCTCGGCCGGCCCTAATGAATTTTCAGGAAGTTTTCTTGATGTCTGCCAGAACAGTAGATCCCATCATGCGGTCGGCTGAAAATTCTTACCTTAATATATATATACTCGTATATACATGAAGCTGTAGCGATTTAAGATTTTTATGGCAGGCATAATATATATTTTATTATATGAGTTCGGGGAAAATGTTTTTTCATATGTTATAAATAAAAAGTTGCAGTAAAATCTCTTCGATTGTGCTGTTTGTATCTGGCTAGTTTTGATACTATTAAATAGATGTAATTTTAAAAAAAGAAATAAAAAAGGTGTTTCGCCATTTTTCTGTTGTTTTTCTGTCCATCAAAATGAGTGAATCTAACATAGAAAATCGATGCATTTTAAAGTTATATTACAAAAATGTGTTCAAAAACATGTCCGACCATGTTCATTGTAGGGTTCCAAAGCCATTATTACAAAGAAATGCATTACAAATAAAAAAAGAACGTTATTACGCCTTTTACATGTTTCCACAGAATAGTTATGAAGCACTTTAGTCGTCTATAAGTAAAAACAAACAAGTAGGCATGTCGAGTATTACTATTAAAATGGTGTAAAATAAACCGCATTAATAAAAGAGCGTATCTTCATGGCACTTGCGTTCTTTTGTTGAGGAACGCAATTTTACGGCAATAACTCAAAAACAATGTATCCAACCATGTTCAAAATAATTTTCGTTGAAAGTATTTATTATGCGTAACTTACGATACTTTTTCCTATTTTTTGGAAATATGGTTTAAAAAATAGAGGAGACACAAATTCTACAATTTTGGAGCGATTATTTCCAAAATTATTCGCGTAATCAGAAAAATTGCTTTGAAACCTTAAATTTTTTTTTTAAAAAGAGCTGTCAAATTATGTCCCACACTTTGATATAACTTGAAAAAAAGTCTCAACTTCTGTTACATGTATGGAGTGCCTCCCCCAGAATTTATTTTTTATTCATCTACCAAACAAAGTAGCGGCGTATACGCAATACCTACACTATAAATTTCATCAAAATACGCGTAGTAGTTTTATAAGGGTTCCGTTTTTTTGCAATTTTGGCTCGGGACTCTAAAAAAGAAAAATGCGCAATGCGCAAGTCGCGAAAAAAAATTGTAACGTTTGTAGACCTAATGCAGTGTTGAGCAAGAATAGCACAAAACTGGTACAAGTGTTCAGAGCCCGGTGATTTTGATGTCAAAGCTGATGCATGAACCTCGCTCCAGTCGATGTGTTTCAGACAAAGTCGATGACATTTTGGAAAAATTAGAAAAAGATCAGCATATTAGTTCTTACAACATAGCTGAAGAGCTGATGATTGACCAAATAATAGTTTTGAACCATTTGAAAAAGCTAGATATACAAAATAAAGCTCGATGCCTGGGTCCCACATGAACATGTGTGGGACCCAAAATATATATATGATAATGAAATGTAAATATAATATAATGAAAAAATATTTTGTATATAAAATGAAAAAACCTTTTCCTCGACCTTATGTTCGTCGAATGTTTGCAATATAAGCTAGGACCCCACCGTAGATCTACGTTTTTAAATCTAAATTTGAAGTGCTCTCAAATTATGAATTAATTTTAATTTTTTTTATTTAATAAGTTTTCTACGTCAAAATATATTTTTTAAACAAATAGATAAAATTTGAAATTACATTAATAATTTGAACACATTATTTTCGTGAATTTTGTGTTTTATCTTTGTTTTAAGTGCTTAAAAAATTTATGATGAATAAGGGTTTTTAAAAATCTTAATGAGCAAAGTGTATTTGATATATAAAGAGACGTATATAATACCTACTACAGTGGCACAAGGAATTTTATTCCATCTCGATTGAAAAGTGCTAACGGAAAGCAGTTTATTTCAAACCCCAGGAGATTATGACGAAATGGCTTCGGGTCGCGGCTAAGGCTCGGCCTTTAAAAAGATAATGCCGTTGAAACCATAGACATAAGGACTGCAGATACCAGAACGTTTTGTACCAGAACCATTTAGATACATAACGGCGGAGGCAGAGAGGGGTATTGATCACGTGCGATGACTTGCTGACAGATAATATGGATCTAGCGTGAGCTCCTTGTTAAAATTTCCTATCTAATATTTCTTGAATTATAGTTTCATTTTAATAAAAAAAAAAATAAGCGTGATCTAAACACGTCTATAGAAATCAATAATTTGCTAACTTAACATAAATCATTTTCATTTTTATTCACATTTTTTGACACACCGAAATGGACATGCATTAGTAGATTATTTATTTATAATGTAAACGTTTAACTTTGATTTGCAAATATTGATAATGATTGTGCATTTTAAGCAGTTCTCATTGACGTTTTCTAAGACGCTCCTTGCTTCATCACTTTTGAAACTTCTCACGGATCGAAGCTCAACTTTAGGCAAAAAAAAGACTGTACTCTCTCTTTTATTTTTCCAACCTGAAAATCAATATAATATTACAAACCCGCTACAATAATATGCATATAAAAATTGTCACATGTAATTATATCGATTAGTAATTTAATATCTAATTTACTACACGCATTACACTACAAAATGCGTGAGGTAGTAGTGGCATTCGCTATTAGTCGCCTGCTCGCCATACATCGATCCGGTCCTTACTAATTTCAAGAAGTTGTTTGTATACAAGTTGACCGCAGTAAGAGTCTGCAGTTTTTTATATCTATGGGTTAAACATAAAAATTCCAAAAAAATGCTTTTATCACTTTGTAAATAGTCCAACCGTAAAAACTACGATTAAGAAATGTACAGAAAGATTTTTTTTATATAACAGAATTCAAGATTTTGTGTTAGTACATTAGATATCAAACAATGTTTAAAAGAAAAAGTAAAGTTAGGGTTAACATAAAATACTTAATTTCAAACAACAACGATGCTGAGATTAAATCTGTCCTTGTACATCTATCAATAAATACTTTGAAAATGAAAATACGTCAAATGATTTCGACAGTTTTTTCAAAAACATTTTAAGGTTAATAAAGACTTCGGAATCCTATAATGAGCATGGTCCGACATGCTCTTAACCAGATTTTTGAAAAAATAACATGATATTTGAACAGTGCTGTAAAACGAATCCAATGCCATATCATTCCATTAAATCTTACTTAATCTGTTCATTTGGTCTTTGCTATTCATTTGGTCATTTGATAATTACTACAATGTACATGCTTAATTCAATACAATAAAATTCAAGGGAACAGCCGCCCATGTGACGGTACGTTTCTGTGAATGTATAGTTTTTTTAAAAAAACCTCACAACCGGATACAAATATCTGAATGATATATATCATCTCCGCATGCCACTCGTAAAAATTGTGTAAGTTTATGTAACCATCTTTTTAAAATGTTGATTCATCTGACCAGAGAATTTTTCGGATGAATTGGGAATTTTCATTAAGCCTCTGTAGCATTGTTCTACAAAATGAAATCCTTTCAGGATAATCTCTAAGGAGAAGACTTTGAACTCGTTGTACGTGAAACGGATGCATTTCGGCTCTTTGTAAAATACGACGTGCTGTGCTTTTGGGTACTCCCGTTCCTTCTTCAATTCCACGAACGGAAATACTTGGGTCATCTGCGACCTCATGCAATACTTCTTCCTCGTAAGGAAAGCTAGGTCTACCTCCAGCCCGTATTTGATTCGGGAAATGGCCGCTCTCGATAAGTGAACGGTGCACATTAACAAACACGAGGTAATCTGGATAGCGCTCTAAATTTGGATATCTTTCACGATAAAGTCTAGCGGCTACACTTGCGTTGCATCTGCATTCCCCATAAATGAGGTGCACGTTCGCATATTCTTGTGAAGTGTAGCGCGTAGGCAATTAGGCATGGTAGATAACAAGGATGCCAACACAAAAGTCCAATCCAATTCCAAAAGAGAGAAGCCAAAGTTGCCGGTACGTAATCAACAAGTCCAATTCATAAAACTCCAAGTCCAAAAAGAGAAGCCAAAGTTGTTAGTACTAAATCAACACAAGCGAATACGGAAAGGTGCGCAGTAGACGAATGAGCAAAACGTACTAATTGGACTGTCAGACTGGTGGCGTAGCCATTCGCTTAGTATGGCGTCTGTATCTGTTTCATTCGCACTCGTTTAAACGATGCATCTCCGTCTCACTGCGTGGCGTCACTATCTATCTCGCTCACTCATGGCAAAAATGTCCAGTATCCATCTCTCTCATCATTTTTCCGTAAAATTAAGAACCTACCAAGAACTTGTGTGAATCAAAAACATTTTAACTAAGTAAAATGGGCTAGCAAAAATCGGGTAACTTGAGGTTTTTAATTTTTTACTCGTTTTTTTACTATAAAACTAATAAGTATTGTACCATTTTAGATTTCTGATTAAATGCGCCAACTTGTAATGGCACTTTTCAAGGCACACTTGTACATTTTTTTAAAGGAGGGCCTTTCAAGGTCGAGAAATTTTGAAAATTTTAAATTCATAGTTTAACAAATTAATCTTAATTCTAGAAAACTTGGGGAAATTGTGTCATTATTTTTGACTGTCATTCAGATATGTTATTTAGGATTATGGTTACAAAGTTTAAATGAACAAAAATTATAAAAATTCACCACAATAACCGGAAAATGGTTACAGTTTGTCCAAATTTCTAGGTTTTTCTTAAAATGCCCATAATTTTCAAACTGCATGGGATAGATTTTTTTCTGATTTTTCTCATGACAATCAATCCTGTCACCCCGTTTCGGCTTGACATTGAGTTCTGGGACACGCTATATACTCAGATCTATGTGCGTATTGATTTCAAAAGGGATCAAGTGAGCATTTCCAAGACCAGCTTTACTTTCATTTGTTCTGCCTTAAATTTGTATGTTAATAATTTCAATATATAACGTATACAAAGTCGAGACCAGCTCGCCATTTCTAGTTTATCTAAATGAGTACAGATATAATTAATGTGATTTCATCAGCGCATGGTTTTTTTTTTGGTTTTGTAAATAATCAAGTCCAAAGACAATACGCATAAAAATTGCTCTCAGTTGTTAATTTCAATCTAGTAGCTGAAAATGTGGTATAGGAATATGCATGCAATAACTATTTACACCGACATTTTCACTCATCTGACATTTCTACATCGCAGAAAGCTAGACAAGCGCTGTAATATAACCGTCTTAATCGGACCCGCGACATTTGTAGAGCTGCCACGGTGACATTTTGTCGTTACCCACTTACAACCTACTTTCATGGCCATTTATTTTTTACGGGCCACTAGAAATAATTTTGTGACGCATTAAATGACGTCATGACGTCATTAACTCACAAAAACGTTAAGGCGTATGTTTAGAAATGATAATATCATATAGGTTAAGTTCATCGCAATAATCTTTTAGTATCAAAACAATTGTCATACTGACGTATTAATAACGTAATAATATTATAGTCTAGAATACTAGGCTACTATTACAAAGTGTGCTAAGCTCCATTAACGATATATCCCGTAAAATTTTAAATTTATGCATTTATGTTCATATTTTGCGAATTGCTCTCGCAACCTATAGATAGAATACAAAATAAATCCCCTTTAAAAAAATATCCTAGAATAGCGTTTTGTGATCGCAAACAGCCCGCCGCCCGGTGTCGACGCTTTTGATTTTTGTTTACACTTTATTTTTAAATGCATTTGTTTTGTTATATGGAATTTTTTTTGATGCAATAAATCTTGTTTATGTCAGATGTGACATGTTGTTCCGGATGATTCAATACCTTTCTTGACGGCCAATCGGCTCATATAAATAATAAGGTGTAGAACGTAGGAGAGGAGTTTTCTTTCTGAAATCGGTGTGCTCAAAAGTCAATTGCAATAATGCCAAGCGATCAACTGGTTTCGTAACGATTTATTGTGACTGTGTATTTGTATATATATATGCCTTCTGCTGTTCTACGTGTTTCCTTTCGTTTAATATTAACCTTCGAACTTCCGAGATATTTCGTAAGAATACTAATTTTATGAGTACTAAAATAATATTTGTTTATTATCCCTGTCTGTCAATACGTTTTCACGGTTAAACTACTGAATTAATTAACACAAAAATTAGTTAACGTTTTGCAAACACCAAGATACTCCAAAACTATTCAAGAATGTCGATTGGACGTTAATCTTTCTTCAAGAAAAAAAGACATTTATTCAAGGACGAGTAGCTATTGACAATACATATTTGTCACAAAACAGGTTCGAGGGAGATTCAAAAGAACAAAACCGCGCTAACTGCCAATATTAATTGACTTATAAATTACTTGCTTCGCTGATATACCAATCACGAGTGGCGCTATGAAGTCGGGAACAGATAAAATGATGACACAACGTAATGCCCGTACTGTGACGGCAATAAACGCACAAAAGGCCCGCCAAAAGCCATCACAATGAGTGCTCTGCGACAATGAGGAGCACGACGCGCGTGCCGGGCCGAAATAAAAATGGCACTGCATCGTTTTTATTATCCAAAATTCTTCCATTAGCACGTCAATTCATTCAGTTAGAGAAAGCGCTATATTTCATATACGCTTATAGATGGACGGCTATTTATTCATACCAAAGTTAATAATGCGAAAATGTCTCTGCCCGATTGCCTTTTACGTTTTCACACATGAGCCGCAGAATCCTTTTTTTTATAAATTTTAATGTAGATATACACTAAACATTGGAGAAGGGTTTAGCTATGCTTCCGAAGCTACCTTTTGTCGCGAAAATAAAACTTAAAGAGAGTGAAATAGGGGATGAAAATCTGTATACGCCATCAGTCAATTTAAAAATTGAAAACATTAAACGCTATGATTTAGGCAATTCATAAGTATTATAAAACTTAAACTGTCTGTCCTTTTAAGTCTTTTTCATACGGGAATTATATTAGGTATTTTTTTTATTTCATGTCTATGTTATAGGATACGTTAGGACAGAATTTATAGCATATCTTTTGCTACATAAACTAAAGTACATACGAAATGAGCAGTGACGATAATGTTTAGCATGATTTTGGAGCTATTTATTTAAAAAAAAACAGTGAACATGTAGTCCACACGAACGGAGCCTCAGATATAGCTTATGTATTAACAGTCTATGATTACAAATTGTATTTTATTTATGGGAATCCAAAAGAGACAACCTAAACATCATATTATAACATTAATTACTATTATTAATGTATGTAAGAGTTAATAGTACCCATTAATTAATAATAAACAAAGTTGTGGCAGGGAACTCTAATTGTGCATTCTCGACTTGCTCTTAGAAAATGTTGTTTTAGGATCATTAAACGTACTGTTTCTTATACTTCGTTATTGATACAAATGTATATAATAAAATCGATTTTTCTTATAGGTCAACAAGCCTTGATAAATAATAAATATATTTATTTGAAATATTTCATGCAATAACTAATGCACTATCAAATAAACTTGAATAATTCGTGACTCAATATCTTCTCACCTTATTCGGATTAAAATTTTATGTTTTCCAACGAAAGGACATCTAGAGAGAAATCTCTTCTATAAAATTTTTAACTGTGTTATTGAAATGCTGGACCTAAAATTATAAAAGAAAACATATTAAAGCTTCAATCATTAGAGGTAAATAATTATCTCACGCTAAATTACACACTATTAAAAGTTTTTTTGCTTCTGCCCCAACTGCCCTCCCATTTTGAGGGACTTCTATCGTCTACACTCTGACAGTAACGATACATATACGCGTCATTAAGACATCAAAGTTTAAAACTCTTAGTTTGAGAATATCTTTACGAGATGAACCTCTGTGACAAATGAGAGCAGATCATGATTTTGTCATTGCTCATTGTCCGTAAAGTACGGAACCCTAAAAAGAAAATAAACCTTAAATACGGATGAAACCCTGAATGAAGGTTTCATACAATAGTATAGTTATTCACATTAAAATTGGCGTTCAACCGAATAAGTGATCCGACTTTTTAAAAAAAATTACTTCCTCTTTATCGTTTTATTATATTCATTAAATGCTACGTAAATTAATCGCAATCTATTTTATTTTAAGCACATATAGATATAAAAGTAAAAAAAATCAAAGGAAAGATATGTACATTTCAAAGAGACCTTCATAGTGAATTGTTATGTCTGTTTATAAATCTCATACTTAGACAACAATTTGCTTTAAGTGGATGAATACAGACTTTATTCCTTGTATAAGTGCTTTGGTAGACTGTTTAGCACTCGAACTGTTTAGAAATTTGTCAACGGCAAATCGTTATGAGGGTCCCATTATTTGCCAAATGGCAAGAACGAGGACCCTATACTTTCGTCCCATTGCTCCGTCCGTCTATCACCGTTATCTGTCAACCGGTTCTGACCAAAATCCGCATGCAGATGTTTTTTTTTTTTTTGAAACTGCCATAATATTTAGTGACAGTCGAAAATAACTTTTTAAGTATGCAAAGTTATTAAAATAATTCAATTTGTGTATTTATATTAAATTTCTTAAGTAACAGTTAAGCGACAGCTATTTCCATGCGTTAGCAACAGCTAGCTCGCCGTTGAGTCACCGGACTCAGAGTTTCAGAGGATTAATGTTATAATGTTAATTAAAAGGGCGGATGGACGGTTAAAAAAAAACAAAGGGCGACGGGACGAGATAACCCCTTAATCCGTTATAAGCGAAAGTGGTGAAATAAATGATATTTTTGTTTAAATTATGCACGGGCAATCTAAAAATCTTTCTGTTGATCGACCATTATTTAATCTTCCTGATTTTCAGCAAAAGGAATCTAAAAGCCTGTCAAGTGCGAAATAGACACATACGAAGGTTTTCGTATCACTGTATAATATTTAACGCTACATATTTTTTTTATATTTTGATAATAAGTAGGTTATTCAAATTTAATATTATATACACTAAGATCACACCAAGTTTAACTGGTTTTTATTGTTTGTTTTTTTACGTAAGAATATGCATTATAGCTATACTAGTTAGGCTTTATTTAACTTTATTAAAAATTGTTAATAATTTATTAAAAATTGAATATATTTATAATTAAACTTTGTTTGTTTGTATATATTACCATTATTGAGATCAAGCAAAAACACCCAAAAAGACAAACTTCTTGTACAGGAATCCTTTTTAATATTTAATTATATTTAAGTTTTATTATTTAATGTTATAACAGCCAATTTAATATGGGCTCTATAAAAATTAAAAATCTCTAACTGTTACTGAATAAACCTAACCTAACGAAGGACGAAGAGCAGAATCTCAGTAATAGGGCCCCGTTGGTACCTTTTGGGAACGGAACCCTAAAAATAAAATTCAATCATTCGGAATTAGGTCAACATGTACTTTCTAACTGAGTTTTAATTTACACTTAAAATTTTTAATAGAAGAAATATACCACCTTTTAAATTTCCGGCCGCCTGCTATTTCGTCCACGTGAACATAATTTGATTTATTTTCGATCTCAGTGGAAACCAGCAATTTAAATACGGATCTCGACCCTGCTCTCGGTCCCGATCGCGATGCTGAACGCAATTTTAGTCCCGATCCCGACCGCGCTCGTAGGTGATGTCAATCCCAATTCTTATCCCAGCCTCGTCCCAAATCGACTGTATTTGTAATCCCGAATTCGTGTACTGTCCCGATTCACTTTTTTAATTTAAACCGTATTTCCAATCCCAGTTGCGATCTCATCAATTATGAGATGTTACTTTTAACGAGCCATTGTCAAAGCTCTATATTTCAAACATCTCCCCACTTCCACCCCTTTAATTGGATTTTTGTTGAACACTGATAACATTTAAAAATGTATACCTTTTTATTTAATTCTAAGTCAAATAAATAGTACTAATAGCGAGATTTCAATCATTTGATTTCAGTCACACAGCCATCCGGTAGTCAACTTGGCCTTTCGTCCAGCGAGTGAGAATTCCGGTGGTCCACTCTCCCCTCCATCATCCCAACCCCGATCTACACCGTTCCCTTTCCCCCTCAAAATCTTCTTCATACCCAAGCGGGCGTAAAAACATCTCTGAGGACTGTGACCGTCCGTTAGCGGGGGTGACCACCTACTTTTTGGTGGCTCGCAGACTCGTTTGCTTCTGCTCTTCGTTTTGCGGGAAAAAAAATTAAATTAATATGTATATCTAAAATTATGAAACAATCGATATATTATAAATAATATGCTTATGATTATTTTGTAGGTTTTTTGGAAATTTGTAATTTTTTTCAAAGACTTATTCCTTAATGAAGAGATTAAATTCAGGCAGCCACATTATTTTCTATTTGTACTCTAATCCCCTTCGAAAAGGGGAAACGAAAGATGTACGCAAATAAATGTGTTAGAAAAGGAGCTCTCTGCACACGAGTCCACCTCGCTCTTGATCATCCGCTAACTTTGATTTAAGATGCCTCACTTCAGTTTTCACGGTTGAACGCCACCAATTACTGAGCAAAGGAACTTTTAAGATACCTTTCTCCTTTTAATGATGATTTTAAAGGCGCTATAAAAATATGTATATATTAGTGTGTAGCTCCCCGAACTCTGTTTATGTTATTAATAATATTAATTAACTATTGAATGAAGAGCTATATATAAGCTGTAACTGTGCTCCGAAACCGGCCGTTACAAGTAACTTTTTTATACAACTAAATATTAATTTCATTGATGAAAAAAATTGTAATACCTAGATAATCGAAAAAATAATATCCGATTTCAAAAAAAATAGTGATAAAATTAATGTGAATTAATTTTTTTTGGGTCTTCGTTTGTATTTCAGTTGTTAAGCAAAGACCATTTACATTATTTTACTTCGTAGAGTATTTTCACTGCTTTACAAATATAATAAGTTGTATTTTCATTGTGAATTATTTAAATTAACTAATAAATCAAAAAGATATTATCTAATAATACTAACGAAAATACCAGTGGATTATATTCATTTTCGAATAGCTATATCTGTTTATGCAAATTCGGATATCGTCGTTGTAGCATTGTAACGGTATTTATTGTCAGTTGCAGAAGTCGTCGTGCCTCCAAAAAAGAAAAACAAAAACAGAACATAACGGGTAAAATCATATTTATGAGACAGGCAGCGAAACATTCGATCGTATGAAATTACTAAGGGTTTCGACAATTGATTAAAAACATTCTATGTACACGTTTAATTAAAGTTTCAGTAATGCCACAATAATTATTTTCTCATTCGCAACGTTTCTTTATTTCTTTTTCATCCCCTAATACAAGCGCCACTTGATTACGCGTCGTTTGTCGTAATTCAGCTTCCACACTTGTTCTCGGAATGTACATGCCCTTTCGGCCATCCTACACATACTGTGTTTTCGGTGGCAGTCTCCAAAACAAGAAAAAATATTTTTTTTTAAAATACCCTTTCATTACCCGCCCCTCCCTAAGCAAAATCCTGGCCACGCCCTTAGTATTTTCAAAGTGATTTGTTTTTGTCTAGTTTTTATTACCCCTTTGCTCAGGTATACGCGCTCATGATCTTAATTTCGATCCAGGGTCTTTAACCGTCAGAGCCCCCACGCGAGTCCTATTAAAACCAAAGAGGGCCTTAGCTTCAACAGTTAGTTACGTGGTACAGGGGTACCACGTAACTACTTGACCAGGTTAGGAGCGGTAAGCAATATAATTAACTTTTCGAAAATTAAGTAACTGTATTTTTTAAATAGTGAACCTTAAACTTAAATTTTCATAATTTTATTATACACTTCTATCTAGTTTCCAATCTAAGGTTACTTGACAAACAAATACTCAGAAATCAAATACATAACAAAGTCAGTACAGTACAACACACGAAACTTTGCCGCTCTGACTTTACTGCGAATGATATACTGCGCAGATATTATCTTCGACCCTTCCTTCTCCGTCGCGATTCTATTTTACGCTATTGCGACGCTTTCGTGACGAACTTCACAGCGGCAAAGTTTCATGCGTTGTACTGTACTTTCTATTCCTTAAAATATCGTGATCACATTTTTATTATAGAACAGGAAATCTGTCATTTCCTCTATTTGACTAATGATTAAACTTATGAATTGGGTTACTAAAAAAATCTTAAAGTTCGTTGACTTTTTCTGTAAATTTTATGAACTTTTGACACTTCATGAGCGATCTTTACTTGGCTCCCACTCGCCAAAATCATGACACAATCGAAATTTTCCGCAATATATAAACAAATATTTTAAATTCGTAAATTCATAAGAGGTTTTAAAATTGAAAATGCTATACTCAATGCTACTGTGCCGGATGCATTCTTGCATTAGCAGCGTCGAGCCAACTACGCTTGTCTCGAAGCGTTCCCATAATAATATACATTTATCAGTTGTCAGATTACGACGCCGCGTCGGCTCAATTAGGTTGTTCAGCGTTTACTGCGCGGCTAACACGAAATGTCAGGGGCGGGTCAAGTTTTCCTTTTAGCTTGTGTAGGAATGCTATATAACATGCAATTTCGTAAATATACGTAAGCTGTCGATATTCCTAATTGATCAATCTGTTTCGCTCCAAGTACAATCAATATGATAGTAACAGTTTCATAACCGCCTGTGGAATATTTTTGCTCTATACATATAAAAGTACAAAAAAAAATTGGAAATCCAAAAGTGGAAACCTTATAATATTATATCTATTACTGATTTTTAAAGTAAAACTTAATATCCCCAAGACAAATAATAAAAAAAAAACAATGAATAACATACAAACACAGAGTGTTATTACACTTCTTTAACCCATTTGCTTAATGACGCCACCAGTCACAAATCTGAAAAAATACATCGCATCATAATTAAGCTTAACAAATACTTTTTTTATAAACAAATCACACGGACTAAGTTAATTATTTTCAATATGATACTACTCACAGTGATTTTAAACCTATCTAAAAAAATCATCCCCATACATGAAGTTTTTCGACCGTTATTGTAACTACATACAGGATCTATAAGCACAGATATCTCGACGTCCATGAATTTTTATCAATCAATCTTTTATTTGTATTAAACAGAATAAACATTTTATAGCAATATCAAATGTGTTAATAATATTGTTTTCTTGTCGGCGTGTACTCATATTATCTTACAAATGCAATATCAATTCAATACAGGCAATTTAAGCCCATAAAATAACCTAACCTTGACAAATTGAGGAGTGGAGCACATCTTTAACACTTCATTCATGAAGTCGTGCAATAGTAATAAGGTCGTTTCTCTCTTATCAAATTATTTACAAGTTTAATTTAAGTTCAAGACATAAATTTCTCAGTTTCACAAAAACAAATGAAGATAACTAATTTAGTAGCATCCCTGTGGTGTAATGTCTCAGTTTTTCATCTTTCTGAAAAGTACCAACTACAAATAATGTGCACAAGGAAAGTAATCAAATCAAAAACATCTTTATTTCGTTGGTAATTAAATTACACTTGAAATACGACATTAATAAATTATTTTCGACTTTACCACCCATTCCAAATGGTGATTCACCTTGAGAAGAATGGGCAAGAGACTCAAAGGTTGCTCCTTTTGTACTCATCAAAACAAAATATTGAGGAATTAATAATTTAGTCGACATTTAGAAACCATATGAAGCTACTTAATAGCCGAGCAATTCAATCTCAGGGACTTTTTTCATTAAGATATTCAGACGCGATGCAATAGCCCTTGCCATATAACTTGTTTTTAACGAAACAGTTTAATTCATAAGATGGCAAATTTTGAATTTCAGCTGGAATCTTATTATAAGAGCGCACACATTGCCCCTTAAATTGTTTGCTAACTTTGCTTAGACGGGTTTTATGAACAGCAAAATCGTTCTTATGTCTAGTCTTAATGTTATGAATGTCGCTCTTTTTTTGAAAGGATTCTATGTCACTTGACATATATCAGGTTTTCGTATATGTATTGTGACGCTAAAGTCAAAACATTAATTTACTTAATTTTTTCTCTGAGAGATAGAATCATAGATGTCATTGATCTCAAATTATAAACAGCACGAATAGCTCGCTTCTGCAGCAGAAAAATTGTGTTAATAAAAACTACGTGATCCCATAACAAAATTCTATAGATCGTGAGACTATAAAAAAACTAAAATATACTAGTGCTGCCCTTTCATCTGTAAGTTGCCGAATTCTTTAAACTGCATATACTGCAGAACCAAACCTTTTCCCTAATCTCGTAATATGTGCATTCCAACGTAACTTAGCATCTAAAGTGAGACCAAGACACAAGGTCGTGTCCACAATATCTAATACCTCGTCCTAGACTATTACGTTTGTATCGATCAATTTAGAATAAGATAGGGAAAATTTAACAAATTTTGTTTTTCTTTCATGAAGCAGACGATTGTTAATACTAAACCCCTCAACTGTTTCGTCGTCAAAATCCGGATAAGGCCTATCAGTCTCAAAAAGTAAGGAGATATCAAAAGCAAACAATACAATCCCATGACCATCCTTAACAAGATGTGGTAAATCATTTATGTACACTAGGAATAGAAATTATCCAAGAACTGAAGACTATGGCACATCCATAGATATTGACTACAGATCCTGACGACCTCTTACCATTAATTTCGACCCTTTGCGTTCAATGACTTAGATAAGACTCTTGAAGTCCAAGAGATCAAAGTATGACGCCATAATAATGTAGTTTTGTGATCAATAAATTACAGAAAGCACCAATCGCTTCTCATGAATCCTCTCAGATATTAAAAATCTGCTGAGAAAAACCCAATACTCGCTTCGATTGTTGAGCGACGCTTTGTGAATCCAAATTGTTAAGCCTTCATAATTTTTGTGTTATAAAAATACTGTAATAGTTGATTAAAAATAAGCTTTTACAAAAATTTTATTGAGCATCAGTAGTATTGATATCGCTCAAATGTTAGAAGATTTAAATAATGGAATAACTTTGCTACAATGGATCCGGAAACACACTACAATCAACGCAAACATTAAAAATCACTACCAATTATGGCGCAATGCATATTACCGAATAAATTATTTTTTACGGAAAGCCATCAAGAGCGGCAGTTTTTTTCAATTTTATACATTTTGTTACAGATAAACTTTATGTAATTGATAAATTGTATCTGATTATTATACGTCCTTTCCTCATAAAGTACCTATAATTTACGTCTGCTAGTATGAATGCCCACTGTCGCCAAATCAGTAAATGATAAGGTATTAAACATTAATATTTTTTTGATCTAAAACATTATTGCATTCAGACCGAGTTTTACTCAACAGTGAACTATGTAATTCATTAGAATCCTTAAATATGAGAAATTAAACACTTTAAATACATTAAACCTAACAGCTCAATAGACGACTAGTGTTCACGCGCACAATTTTGATCTTACGTTTTATGTTTTTTTTGGTCACTAGTTTTAAACGTAACTAACTGTCTACAATACTCATTTCAATCAATTTATTTGTAACTAGTTTGACTTAATATTTGTGAATATATTATTCAGACAGGATGACAAAGCAGCTGTGAACCTAGTCGGTTCCAAAAATAAATTGTCTAAATTATAGCATTGGAATAAAGAATTTATTCTAGTACATAAACAAGAATTTGCCAATAGATTTATATTGAAATCTCCGCAAACAGAAATGTATTTATAACTTTATCTGATTTTATTTAGTATATAATCCATTACTTTTTCGAAAATGTCATACGATGACTTTGGGGGTCTGTATACGCTTAATACAATAAGCTGATCTAGCTCTATGCAGGCCACTTCAATAGTCACTCAACAGATAGGCTCACAATATCTGGACATTCTTTGTATTTAATATTATTTTTAATTAGTATTAGGAAGCCGCCATGCATAGCTTTTTCTCTGCTACCTGGTACATATTGCAATTAAACATGATGTGTGAAAAATCTAAGCCAAAGTTTGGTAATAAATAATATGTCAATCTCATTATAATTCAAGAATATCTCAATTTCCTGTTCTTTGCTTAGTATTCCTTGTACATTTTAATGCACCAGATTGATTATACATCTTTTAGTACTAGATTATTTTTCTCAATCATTATGGGTTGACTCTCAGATACAAATACAATATTATAATTTTTTTATTTGCTTCCGAGCCATTACGATTTTTAAATAATGTCGGAAAAACGCAGGTTAGATTACTCCCTAGTCTTATCGACTAATTTAAATTTTCAACGTCAAATGCCTCAATAGAAGCACAGAGTTATTTGTCCATAGATGGCTAGTTAATAGTTAATAATAGCTTACCGACTTCGCTAATTGTTG
The DNA here is from genome assembly GCA_005406025.1 of Eumeta japonica. Lineage (NCBI taxonomy): Eukaryota > Metazoa > Arthropoda > Insecta > Lepidoptera > Psychidae > Eumeta > Eumeta japonica. The sequence continues at coordinate 43,761 of BGZK01001818.1, forward strand.
TATAACAACTTTTGAAGGTACTACATTATTGTCAAAAAAAATATTTGCAATTAATTTTATTGCTGTCAAAAAATGAAATTTATATGAGTGATGACATGTCAAAGTATGTAAATTAATAATTAATTTATGTCTATAATTATTTTCTTTTTGGGACAAGCTTTGGCTGAATGGAAAAGCGGACAAAATTACTCTATTTATATTTTTAACATTTAACATATTTAGTTTAGAAAAGCAGTTAACAATATCTTTTTTGTTAGTCTTTTCCGTTCTGCCAATCAAAATTGTGATTATGGTATTAGACTGGAAATCTGTATTAACATTTTTTACCAATGTACTATAGTGTGAAGTCTCTGACATACAAATATTTAATATATTATTTCCGGCTAAACGACAAGCGAATTGCAAGCCCATCGACCTTCCGAACTCTTCTCTGTACATTATAATATGTATCTTGGCCATTTGTGGGTTCCGCGTATTAGGTACGAGGAGACGCGCTCCGAGTGCTCACTCACATGCACACACGCATGTGTGTGTGTGTGTGTGTGTGTGTGTGTATATGCGCGCGCGTACATGTATCCTTGTGTGTTAAGAACATTAAATTTATATATATATATATATATATATATATATATATATATATATATATAATGAATTTAATGTTCGTTCATTCAAAATCGCAAATCTCCTAGTTGTTTACCAATCATTTTGATTTTTTTACAGAATGTTGTGTTCATATTCATATACGGTTATATTTTTATGAACCTATACTAGTATTTGTCACTGACTTCATTCGCACATTTGTACTATTGAAGCGAACTGCTTCACCGATTCAAGCGATTATTTCATTCGCCCGTCCAAATGATGGGGTAGCGAAAACTAAATTGAAAACAGCGCGGAGAACAAAATCGACAGCCGAAACCGGGACCGAAATTGGAAATGTAACCAGGTCCAAATCGGTGAAAGGAACCGGGACTAGAAAATATAGCGTGACCAGAATCGTAATAAAGATCAATGCAATCAGAATCGAAAACCAGTCGGAGACTAAAATTAACAGCAATATCGATCGATGAAGGAAATATATTCTATCTCCATGAGGGCGAAGCCATGGGCGGAGAGTTAGTTGAGGATAAAACCTTTCAAGTTAACGTTATCACTTTGTTTGGGTTTTAAGTACTGATCTCATGAAACAACGGGTCAAATTGTAGTTATATTATGATTTTCATTTTCTCACGACGGTTTAGTTGTATGTATGGAAAACTGTTTCATTATTTAGAGGAATTGAACGTTATGAATGAACCAAATGGCAGAAAACATGTATTTTCTTAGCATATACGCAGCGCAATCTATAATATATATGTATAAGAGAATCAGGTAGAAAGGAATTGTGGAAAATGTACTAAAGCCAACTGGATTGTGAAAAATGAACTAAAGCCAACTGAAACCAACGTATACGTAAGTGGTAATAAACACACTTATTTACAAAATAAATTGCGCAGTAAAAACAGTCGTAAAATTCACATTGTTACAGCCCACCATGAACAACCTAGTATTATAAGCTGTGATTACAGTATATGAACTTTAATGACGTCGTTAAAACAAGAAATAATGCAATATACAACGCGAAATTCGTAGGTCTGTAAGCAGGGTGCAGCGATATGTTATTATTCTATATTTACAATCAATTTATTTGCTTCACGTAAAAAACTCGGATAAAGACGAGTAGGATAGTGGCTATAATAAAGAGAAGCAGGCATAGCGATAAAAATGTACCTTATGACAAAGCGAATGAAGGTAAGTACTTGTAAGAAATAAACATACCTTTAGACTTTTGTATTGAATTAAAAGGAAAAATTACAAAGTTGTAAACCATAGAGTAATTTCATAACTGGAATACATAAATTTCGTTTTATACAAGTCATAACTTGTTACAAGTCTCTTAGTTTTATGAAGAGTACGTCTGTTTTACTTTCTTTTAATGATACTGAGTGTTCATTGAAGGAGCAAGAAGTTTTAATATGGAGTGCGATAAGTATGAAATTTGCGTATTGTCAAAACGTGTAAAGCATAAGCAAAGCAAACGTGTATTAGAAACAAAAGTGTAAAGCAGCCGCGGCAGTAAGGAAAATATGTGAAATCGAAGAAGATACAGTTATTGAATGAACCACACAGCGTACATTTGTTTTAATAGTGGAAATTTGACGCTAGTATATCGTTCGCGCTGTGGAACACTATTTTCAAAAACCCATAGATAAAAAAGTGTACGAACAATTTCTATCAAATCATTCTACTAGAAATAAATAATCGGCCAAAGCTGTAGTCCCAAAAGCTGTAGATAAAAATTTCGTGCGCTTTTGTTTTTCTATTAAAATTTCTGCAAGCATTATGAACAAACGCTGCAAACTTCACTCGTGATACAATATTGCGCCTGTATGTTCATCACAATCAGTTGAAACAATTATTTGATTTGTAACGCCATACAACTAGACTTTTTGACGTAATATTTTAATAATATATTTTTGTATGGTGTTTTTAGAAGGGTCTGTGGGTAAGACCTATAAAAGTTGCCGAATAGTGCCCCACGAATTCAATGATTTTCAACCGAAGTGTTAAGTAAAAATGTGCTAATTACTCCTAGCCCTGCCGAAAAACGAGTTTTATTAAACGGATTGTAACTTGCGATGAAAAATGGATCTATAAAAACAATCTCAACATTGAGAATCGGTGACTAATCACTGATTGCAACGCCTTTTTTGACTGTCTTTGTCTGAACAAAGAACAAGTAGGTACCTGAAATTGTCGTGAAGAGATCGATTCGGGCCGCAAATCTTTTATATCTGGTCGAATTACAAAGGTTTAATGTACTTTGAAATAATTACCTATGGTCGACTATCACTGCCGAGATATATAGTATACAGCTGACACAATGTATGACGTTTTGTCGCAGAAATATCAAAGTTTAATAAACCAAAAACGGGTGCTCTTGCAAGACAATGCTAGACTACATACTACGAAAGTTGTGCAGCATAAGATCGAAGAACTAGGTGGTACTGAACTCCTGGCACATCCAGCACCGAGTCCAGTCCTTGCACCGTCAGGCTACTATTTATTCAGATCCATGACGCAATTCTATAATGGCATAATATTTGTCCAAAAGAAATGTGGCGTTCATGCCACAATTTCTTCGCAGCGGGACGTTTCTTAAAAGAAAAGTCAGCCGCGGTGTTTCACTCTACGAGCAGCGCACGCATCGTCTTACGATCGTGCACTCACCGGGTGATCGTATTGGTCACTACGAGACGCGTTTAACGAGCCGCCCTGCGCTGTTTAATTAGCGGTCTGCTATCGGGTACCCGCCACAACGTGAATAATATCTCACGATTGTTTTAGATATTAATATCTAAAATAATCGTGAGATATTGAGACTTTAAATTTTCGTTACATTCCTAATCTTATATCATACACAATAAAAAACAGTATATGTTGCATAACATTTTGCGTGTGTTCAAATGACCACACCAAAATGGAACGTCCGGACAAAATACCTCATAGAAATATTGAAAATGAGTGCGACGATTCTTTGCACCTAAACCCCAAGAATGATGTTACCAAGGTCTCAGAAAGCTTGCTGGACTTTGGGTTAACAGCATAGAATATGATGGGCTATACTTTTGTTTCCAATTTGTATGACTATTTAATAAACAAAGTGTACATTAAAACCGATATTATTTATGAGATAACTTTATATTAATATATTTCATAGTTCATACAACTATTTTGATCAGACGATAATAATCAACGTTTACATATTCATTCAAAAAATGAACTGAGTGACATCTAAAGCAAGTCAATTACACAATTGACAGCCTCTAACATTATATATTTACAATAGATGGCGCTAATACTGTTAAATTACAATAGCAGTCTTCTTTGACTCTTCAATACACTCAAAATTAATATATATATGTGTAGTTAACTTTTTCTCTACACACAGTCGAATTGCATTTCGTCCAGTGAGTGTTCCGGTGGCCACTACTCCTTTCAGGGAGAAAAGGAAGAGTGGCCACATCTAAGGCAGTAGGGACTGCATTAGACGATATCCTATTTCCTCTCAAGAGATCGGCAACGTATTGTTACTCCTCTGATGTTTAGTGTCCATGGACTGTGGTGACTATCTACTCTCTGATTGGTCACGTGCTCGTGCCTTCAATTATACTATATAAAAATTCTACATATTTTAGATCGATTTTATTCCGAACCCATCTATCTGCTCATCGGTCAGTTTGCGCGGCATGGGTGCCGTGCAAACCGACCGACTCCAATAACTCTTACTGAGAAATAGGTGATCGTGAATAACGGTTTGCATCGCTGCCGGATCCAATACCCAGTCCTCGTTCAAACTCCACCCATGAAATTCTTAGATTCTCTGCAATAGATTTTTCAACTGCTTTAACATTTTCTTGAGTGGCTGCAGTTGGCGGCCGAGCTGTCCTCGCTTCATCTTCAAAGCTTCCCCGTCTGCTTTTCAACTTGGCAAAATCAATAACTATTGCTCGTGAACAAGCAGACTCACCATAAATAGTAAACGAAAGTTCAAAACATTCTTAGAGCTTAAATCTTTAATCATAGTGCGAAAATCACGTCGACCGATGAATCTTCATCGAATCGGGGCGCTTAATTGAATAAATCATCTCACCAGATTCTCACAAAAAATAATTATTTTAAAGAAAAATATTTGAATTTGATATGATCCATTTTTAATTGATAACCAAGTAACCAGTATTTACGATGATGTATAATTTACCAATATCAAATTATTGAGAAAAGAGTAGCTAATTGCTTTTGGCATACCCCTCATGTTTTTATATATTTGCATCCATGATACTCAACTAAATTTTTCAATAAAATTACTAGGCAAAAGGTTGAAACTAATTTAATTTAAATTTTGTGTACAAAAGTAGTGGAGACTTATGTGATTCCCCTCGGCATATGAGAAAACAGAAAATCATAGAATCGAAAATGATAAACCACACCTTTCAATAAGTAAAAAGAAATAATGATACTCTTGGAATGTATTTTAAGTTTCAATAAAAGATATCATTCCTTCCCAATTAATAGAAAATATTTTGACAATAAAACAGAATCACAATTAGGAAAAAAATTCCATATGGTGGCAAATGAACATTCTCAAATATCAATGATATTTCCATTAGTTGATACGTTTTTATCAGCTACACATAGCTGTGACATAGGCTAAAAATTGTTCTGAAACAGCTCTAATATATGATGGAAAAAGTACTAAATTAAGAAATTAAGTGGAAAGAGAATGGTAACTTTTCAAATTAAAATTTGTCACCCTCAAGTTTTCAGTACTCAATTTTATTGATAACTTTATATTTTTTTAATTTTCTTTTTTCTTTTATCTATGTGTTTATATAAAATATCATTATTAATTACACAATGTAAATAAAATCTACATTTTTTATTATATGCTGACTTCTGTATCTGTTTCCATTCCTGTAACATCACTTGTGATTGACTAGTTACATCACTGCTCATAACTATGCTCTATGTAAAATTTTTATGAATATCACTAAGACAGAAAAACAGTTCAATAAAACGCGTAAATGCACTGTACAATGTATTCAAAACTTAGAAAATTTACAATCAACACAAATTACATAAACTGAAAAGTAGTAAAAAAAGTACATAAATTCTTTGTGTATTCCACAAAATGTTGAAAAGTATTTGCGTATTGATGAATACATAGGAACTTATTGGATTAATTGAAAAATACATGTTCGATTTATCTAATGACAATAACAGAAAAACATATTTCACAATCCTAATAAATTTATTTTTGAATTTTATAAACACCCATGTGCAAAATGAATTAAGGTCTCTCAATTCTGCATAAAATTAGGTAGATTTATAAGTTTGCTTTTTAGCCTCTGATATAATGTGCTCTCAATATCCTATCTCATTTAGATAACAAGCTACCCAACAGAAGAAATCTAATCAATAACTGAACAGTACATATCCCACAATTAATTAATAATAAAAAAAATCTGCAGTTTTTTAGGACCCAGAAAAATTATAATTAAAAAGTAATTATAATAATAGGAGTGCAAACATTTGAATATAAAATACATTAAATAAAATTGAAATTTAAAATATTTACTTTTATCTATTGAGAGTTCAATCTAATCACCACAAATTTGCCACATGTTAATAAGTAAACTGTAGAAAATGTTGTTGGAATTTAATTTTGTTGAGTCATTTTTTGATGTACTTATAGAAGTCACTGCACTATTATGATTTGTATGTTTGGAGGTCCAATGTGGGATAATGCATAAATCTGTGCATATATGCTTCTACCCCCTTTTACTCCCAATTAAACAAAATTATTATAATTATTTTAGATTATACAGAAAAGTGTCAAATGCATCACATTTTTTTATACTATTATTTTACTAAAAAACTAAAATTCAAATCCACAAACACTGACTTCATACTGCAATAATTCTTTTTCCTATTTCAACCAATAATTGTAGACATTTTCAATGTGCACTTTCTTAAGAATTATAGTATTTCCTCTTTATTATTCACTTTTGACATATAACTTGTAATGAACACATTATATAACTTTTATATTATAGTAACTATTTCATTCACATTTTAAGTTTGGTTTAATTATCAGTTGATCGCAATCTTTTGCACTCCTTTTTATTTAACAAACATTAGTACATTTATATTGGACAGATTTCTGAACATGATAACCAATTAGGCAAGCTCATTTATACAAACTTTTTAGAATAAAAATCTCTTTCTTTTTTTTCTTTTTTTATTATATATCCATACAAGTTTCACTAATAATTTTCCACATGACGAAAATTGGCTGCAAAATCAATTAAACTATTATTCTGTTTTTATTGTACACTACATTATATATTATTCCAATCAATAAAAACTCATTAGTACAAGTAATTCAATAAGTTGACCCACTTTAATAATTAGTAGCAATTAGAATGACTGACTAGCCGCCTGGTATGAAAATGACTTTTTTTATGGCAAACTATATATGTTTATGAGCAGTACAATAAATAAATATGATTTTATCCATTATTTATTCAATAAGACAGAATAATTTTTCAGAACTTTCATTTCATTGGCATACCCAAACCTTGACACTGTTGCATTCTATACAAACTGTCACAGAACAGATAACAAAGTGGAAATACTATATAATAGATCAAGTAAACAATATCTCACAATTAGTCATTTACCCCCCTTTTTTCCATTTTTCTCCAGGAGTATATTCAGTCATAGGCTTCCCTGAAATTCCACAAGTGCCAATACCGACTCGGCCTGTCAAGTTATCGGGTGAAGCAAAAATACTCTTTGCTCTAACCCCTGGTTTCTTAAGAGATTTAGTATGGAATGACAACCATTTATTTTTTTCACTCTCCCGTTCCTCTTCTATTTGTTTGAATCGTTGTTGCTTTTTCTGTTTTTTCTTTTTCATATATTCTCTACTATAGCTTTTCCTGAAAGTTGGTAATCAAATTAATGTCTAAACAATGGATTAAAAAAATTACAAACAGCCATTTATGACCTAGATTTTAGAAGTTCTGAACAAAAGCAAATGCTAAATTTTCTATAGGATACAGAGTCAATGTTCATAGAGACTTCTTTGAAAATTATCCATCCAGTGCCATAATTTTTGTATTCTTATTAAAAAAAAATTGATTAACTGGACCCCAAGATGTTGACAGTTTGCAAAAATAAATCACAATGGATCATCGGCATGAACTCATTTTAAATCTAGTTGGATTATACCAGTTTTATAATTGTCAATCATTTATGTACTGAAAAGAAAAGATGCACAGTCCCGAGTTTAAAAACAGCCATGATTACTATGACACACTGTTCAGTACTCATTGCATTCAATGTAGTATTGTTACACCATCCATTACGTCAGTGTTCTGTCAAAAAATGTAAAAATATCGGCTCATAAGCTATGAAAAAGGATGGAATTTCTTATTTTCGATAAACAAAATTTAGTTTATTTATGACAGATGTGTTATAATGAGAATTTGAAATAGTATTTCATACTTTTTCATTAAATGGTTCATCAAAAGCTGACATATAAAGGAACTCAACAAAAATAGGTCTAAACAAAACCAGTCTCATACTTCTTGTATTTTCACAGTATTGACAATATTGCTTAACAATAGACTTTGTTCTTATACTAATAAAGTAAACTTTTTATTTATTTTATATTACTTTTTATACAAATCTTAAAATAACATCTAAAAGGAAATTGTGCAACAGATTAAGCCTATTACAAGAAATTTTAATAATTTATATATAGGTATGTATTATATTCATCGAAAAATATGTTAATGTTTAATGGATCATCTATATCGACTACATAATCAACTATAACCAACTATTTTCTACACACCTTAGAAATTATCAATTTTTTTAAATGTATATTTTAACAGATATCACATAAGTTTCATATTAACTATAATCTCATGTGAGTACTACATAAGCTTTTATATGGGAAAAGGTCCTTTGATTATTTTCATATATTCAAGCAAAAAACAATAATAAACATTTAAAATAACATTAAACTGCGCCACCAATGTCTTGTTTTAGGACAGCAGACCTAGACTAGCGGTTTTCATTGTCATAAACATTCATAGAATAGAAAGCTAAATGTAAGACAATGATATTGCGAAATGTTTTATGTCAGCTAACATCAATTTCATACATCTAATTTTCTATTTACAAGCATTTTCAGCAACAAAAACCTACTCGCCTAGCCCTGCAGGATACACAAATTGTAAAAAAATAAGACTTAGTATGTTCCAGTAATGAATAGTTGTTTTTTGTTGTTTGTATTTAAAAATGATAAATTATCTGTTATGGCCTTTCAGTCACAAAATTAAATGATAAATAGCATTTCTTTCATGTACATTTTGAGCCAATTTTCGACATTAAGATAGTAACCGATTGTGCATCTTTCTTTTTTTATACATCTATGTTGGCAATCTTTTTATTGGTTATGCCAATTTAACAATAACAAATATCAACAATACAAATATCAAATTTAAATGATATTTTCAGAAAATTGTGATAATTCTATTTTAAATGTAAAAATGGGAACATTAATGTAATGAATTTGTGCAAATGTGCACAAATTTTAGTATCTATAGTTGTCAGTTATTGCAATTAATTATTGTCTATTATGTCTCTAATGTATACATATCAGTAACATAAATTTGGAAAACATACTTGCTTTCGTCTCCACTTGACGGTCTTTTTGTGCCTGCAATTTTTTTGGCATCACTTATTGAGACAGGTTCTAACGTTGAATATCCATCAAACTTCACACGTAGCTGATCGTCTTCGACTTCCTCTACAGTAGCCTCATAAAACCTGAAAAAGAAGTATATCTCCAGCAAAAGTAAAATGATTCCTGCTTTCAGGTTTTTATTAAGAAGAATTATATTCTAATTTAAGGTAAAATTAAATTTTATTGCTTAGTTATACCTCAAAACTATTGAAATCTTTTAAAAATTATCAAGATTGACCACTGCTGTGTACTTATTTTAAGTTATTTATTTTGAGAAATTTCACTTTAAGAATGGGTCTTAATATTAATAATAAATTTGACAGATCTTGTTATAGATTCTATTATTACAATAAAATGCATCATCAGTAATTTTGGTATCTCATATAATCTAATTATAACATTGTTATGGCTTTAAGTTTATTGCTTATCAAATTTTATTGTTTAATTACAGAATTTTATATAATATTGTTTTCTCCAATTGCAATGTAAACTCTGCTAAAAAATTCATACAATGTCAGTTATCATTATATGCAAACAAATAACCCAATTTCATTAAAATAAAATTTGTTTTAATAGGTAATTAAAATTATATTCAATACATATAATCTGTTAACTATTTCTGATGTTTTTGCTATGCCTATTATTTGTTTTCTATTTTTCAATCAAATTGCCTTAACACAATGCAATAATAATAAAAGCATCCTTGTCAAATTATAACAAGAAGTCTTAAACAGCCCTCTTGACTGTTTATGACCTCAGGCATCTATTAGAAATTTCAGCGCCTCAAAGATTTCATCACAGCCTTTTGCAAATTGATAATATTAACAATAATACTTACATGTAGGTATATATAAACCAACTTCTATGTTTCAGAAAAATTTTCTTATATGCTCTATAAAGAATCGTTTTGAAAATAAAAACTAACTGTTGCAATTAAAAAGTCATACTGAACAAGCCTTTCTTTGTGTATATAGTTTTTTAGTTGATTTTTCTCATTCACTTGAAAGCAAAAACCAGAGGGCTGATTTTATGGTTTCAACTCTGGATCCTCAATTACAATTTCTACTGGCTGTATAATGAGATGGGTAAAATATTCTTATTTTGAAGGTATATGTTACTAAGAATAGCATACTCCTATCGTGAATTTCACTACTGACATTTGAAATTGACATGTCTGTATATAATCCTCTATGTGTATGAGATGGTTTCAATTAGCATGTGCTGTATCAATTGTCTGTTAAATGTCATTATTGACACATTCTAGACTTGTGAAAAACATTCTCATCATTTTTCCTTCATCTGGAAACTGCGTCACAAATAAATAAAATTTGGTATACAGAGCAATTGCACTGCTGATCATAAAAAACGAATTTGTTTATTTTTATTTAATTATTAAATATGTTCGAGCTTTCATCATTTTCATTTCTACTGCTAATGGTGAGTGCATAATTTGTTCATAGAACATTGTTTTGGTTTTGAAATTAGAATACAAGTTTTATTCTAATTTCAAATCCATAATAATATTCTATAAACAAATCATGCATTCACCATTATGGATCAATATCAACATGTGGTTTTAAATTCTAATGCTACCAATAATTTTAAATCAAAGCGGCTAATATCTTTAAACTTTCATACTAAAATATCTAATATTATATTAGATGGAAATATAACATTTACATTTTCAAAGTTAACATGAGCAAAGTTCCATATATAAATTTGGTGTGCCACTAAGGTCAGAACTTTCAAAGAGAAGAGACGGAATATAGAGGACTTGTTTAGTGGTAAATGTGCAAACCTGTGTCTTTCTGGGGTTAATTAGATAAGGTTACATCGACTCCATTCTAAAACTTGCTCTAATGATGACTCATTTACAGATACAAGTTGCTTTCAACATGCATCAACACAAGTGTGGCCAGAGTATACATAATATATTCTCAATACTTTTATGCACATAGCAAAGAATAAAGCAATTGAGCTTGAATAAATCGGCATTTGATTTCTATGGCTATGGCACTCGCCTTGACTCAGTAGCATTTATTTTTTATTATGTTGTTCTGTAATACTGTTCTAATTCGACGTTAAGCACAGTGTTAACAAATTTATGGACATCGAAGTGTTATTATTTAGAATCTGTTTTACTTGGCGCACACTAGTAATCATTTTTGTGACTTTTCACTGCTTGTACTCATGCCAGACACTTTTGGCCATTTTTAACTTCTATGTGTATGCCCATTGTGTTATCATGACGTAGTAGTCAATTACTATTCTTTAAACTTCTTAAAATAGCTACTTCTAGTGCTGAGGATTACTTTGATATACTTTTAAGTGAATGTGAAGTTCCCTGTGTTGAGACACATACTTTAGGCCTTGCAAATAAAAGTATCCACATCATTAAAGACCTGTAATGCAGACGTTATTATAATAGCAGTATATAAGTTGATAATAACCACTTCTTTGCTACTGGATTTCATGAAGAAGTATCAAATAATACCGATTTGCAATAAGATAGTGTGTCAAATTATTTTGAAAAAAACCCAGAGTTTATCACAAGCTAGCCATTGATTTACCTTATATAACGATTCACAAAATTCTAAAAATATATATATGCATCATTTTTACAAGCGTTGAAAATCAAATTTATGCAATATGTTTAATATATTGACACCAATTTTTTCAAGACTCTCCTCTTGTCATATCACTGCCATTCGCGTACTAAATTCCTGTCTAATATTAAATGAAGTACATAACACATATTCTATAAACATTATGGTGAAAATCATCATAACTACAAAAATTTTAGATAGTGCATATCAATTACTATTAATGTACAAAATACTATTAAGGTATTAAACAAGATTCATAATGATCAAAGTCTCAAATTGTTTATATAAAATTTGTATGTATACAATATGGACAATTCAATATCAATTAATAATATAAATGAAAAGACAATTACAACAATTTCATTTTAACTTCATGTATTTAAACATTATAAGGTAAAGTAAAGTCATATGGCATGACCGCATTGGTGTATGTTATGTTTCTATTCTGTGACAAACGATCATTGGAGTAAACCGTAAGATGCATTGGTATTAACTTAATCATACATATTTTATATTTGCTGAAAACCTAACTTACATTCCATCAGCTCGCCATTTCGCAAGACATCTATCTCCAGGACGCCATCTGGATGAACTTGTCGTACGCCTTTCTACGTGATTTTCGGCAGCCAACAGGGACGCTGTAACATCATCATCATTACTAGTACTGTGAATATTAGCAACGCTCGATTCACCTTCTTGGGTTTTAATAAGATCTTGTGTCAATTCTATTACTTCTTCAAGATCCGTTTTCAGCTTCAGCAACTCTTCATTTTGTGAGTCAGTGAGCAACGCCGCTTCCACCTACAAGACAACTACGTGTAAGTATTGCTTTTGTATAAAAACTACCAAAATTACTGTACCTATGTAATTTTACCTGTTGCAACTGCAATTTGTAGTTCCTAAGGTCTTCGGCCATTTTTTTATTCGATTATCTAATTCCCAGCAATTCAACGGCATAAAGATAGCATCACAATACTTCAATTGATGAAAAATTAAATTGAATCTTTAATATATCTTTTCCTTTACATTCACGCGACTATATCTATGTCAATCTGTGAAATTGTAAAATTGTGAAACAAACCAAACAGCAAACATAGACAGTAGCACTGACAGAATACGTAAGAACTTATCAATAATAAAAATATAAACTGACTAGTTCATGGACAATACAATAAAAAAATAATAAACTTCTTTGAAGGTATCTTGTAAAATTATAACTAAAACGTGTTTGTTATCATTCACAAATACGCCGAATTTCCACTTACAATAATTTTATAATACTTCCAATACATATTAGTTTAAGAGGCTTTTGTAGTCATGTAGCTTAAAGGTGTCTGTTTTACACTTTTTTAAACTACAATGCGGCGCACCAACAGAAAAATTCAGAAGATAGCACAATATTTTCTCACAAAGTATCCCATTAGTATTAACTCGTTCTGTAGTAAATTGTTTTCAACACAAATACTTAATTATCTACTTTTAATTTTTTTTTGTCCTTCTTTAACAACACGTTATGTCGTAACGTCTGTAGTCTGTTGACTACAAACAAAAATTGGTTGTCTGTAAAATCGGTTTACAGACGATAATTTTAAATGATAATGTCATAAGAAAACAATGAAAAATTGCATTCTTTTATGAATTGAATTGAATTATTATCACTGAATTATCATTATTTTGTATAGTACAAAGAAGGAATTAATTGAAAATAACAATGTTTTCGTTAAATTAATATTTATTTACACTCGTTAATTCATATATTTTTCTACTTAAATTATACAGTAAAGAGATAGATGTGTCACAAGCCGAACGCTTACGCCAATCGTGCCTCAGGCCCTCAGTATTGTTCCGCGCTCTCGCTCGTACACTCGGATCAGGCGGAACGCGACAATGAGTCGTGCTTTTCATGCGTGCAGCGTGCGTTCATTGATTTATAAGACGTCATTAACCCTTAACAACCCACAAGTGTCTTGCGGACACAATTTTGCGTTTATGTTTTCATAAAAACTAAAGTATTTTTTTTTATGAATCGGCCTTTTATCTAATTTATCGCCAATGTTTTACGAATCTAAATGTGCAATGAAAATATTTATAACATGAATAATTTATTATTTTTGGTTAATAAACGAAAATAGTACTTCATCAATCCAGAAGTGTCCAACAGACACAATAACATTTTGTTTGATTCGAGTGTGAAGGTAGATTGTTTTTTATTTACATTTACTTATAATATATGGTGTCGGGTTTGCAATAGCGGCTGCTAGACCTTTGTTTGTGTTATAATCGTAGTCTTTGTAATCGTATCACGTATCAGTGCTCAGAAACTTTTGTCATAAAGTAGTCGTGTTCTAATTAGGGTTGCCAACTTTTATTAGAAGAAATAGAGTATGTCTGATTTCAAGGGAGGTAAATAAAGAGTACGGACTAATAAAAGGTATCACTTATTTTAAATTTTTAAAAGGTACTTTTTATACTTTTGCAGCACATAACAACACAGAAAAAAAAGAGTATTTTAGCGTACTCTATTAGTGTTATAGATTATATAGTACGACTATGTACATGATATAGAGTACAATACTCCATTTTAGAGTACGGTTGGCAACCCTAGTTCTAATTCGTTTTTATTCAAAGAAATGGAACGGCAACTAACACAAAGTGAAATTCAACATGCCCTTGTTGAAAGTGACGATGAAAACATTTTTGTGCGTGAGTGCGATAGTGATGATGAGAATTTTGCTGTTGACAGCTGTTCTGATAGTGAAAGTAATGTGACAGAACCAGCATCTGAAAACGATGATGAACAATTATGGAGTGAGAGTGATGATGTACCATTACAAGAATACGTCTCAATTGACACTTATAAAGGAAGAGGTGGAACAACTTAGAAATCAGAACCTGACAGGCAAAGCCGAACGCCTCGACACAACATAATTCGCGGTGGTATTTAGAAGGTGATTCTTCCTCCGGGGCAAGCTATAATAGATCCGATAGACAGTTTCAGCCTTTTTTTCGACGATCACGTATTAGAAATAATAGTAAAATATACCAATACTGAAGGGCTTAGAGTTTTACAAAATCGATGGAAATCAACAGACAAAATAGAAATGCAAGCATTTCTTGGTCTTTTATTGACTATAGGCGTCAATAAACAGGGAGGTGTGGATTTTAGAGAATACTGGGACCCTATCTTTGGCAATCCAATATTTCGAACTATAATGGGAAAAAATAGATTTGCTTCTTTATTACGATTCTTAAGATTCGATGATAAAAATACTAGGTCCCTGAGAAAGTCAAAAGATAAACTTGCACCTATTAGAGAATTATGTGAATACGTAAATCAAAACCTGAAAAAGTTTTATTTGCCTGGAGAAAATCTCACTATTGACGAGCAGCTTGTATCTTTTCGAGGACGCGTATCATTCAAACAGTACCTACCCTGCAAACCTGATAAGTATGGTATGAAAATTTGGTGGATCTGTGACAGCAAAACTAGTTACCCCCTATTTGGTATACCATATCTCGGAAAAGAAGGACAAAACAGGGCGGAAAATTTAGCGTACAATGTAGTCAACCAGTTATGTGAACCATACTTCCGAAGTAACAGAAATGTTACTTTTGATAATTATTTCATGAGTATTGATGTCGCAAAATCTTTGGCACAAAATGGTCTTACAATAGTTGGAACATTGAGAAAAAACAAGACGTGTATACCTCCAAATTTTCAACCCAAGAAAACCCGCGATATTGAATCTAATGTATTTGGATTTTATAAAAATATGACACTGGTCTCTTATGTACCAAAAAAGAATTGTGCTGTAATTCTTTTGTCTATGATGCATCATGGAAAGGAAGATGTGAACAAAAACAACAAATCTGAAATAAACTTGTACTACAACTCCACCAAGGGAGATGTCGATACGCTGGACCAGATGGTTCATGAGTATACAGTTCGGCGTAAAACAAATAGGTGGCCAATTGCATTTTTTCAAAATATTATAGATGTTGGCATTGCATCGCTTATTATATGGAAAAATATACATCCTGATTGGAACTCACGTAAAAAAAATACACTTAGAATACTATTTTTACATGAAATCGCAACCGAGTTGGTAACACCTCATATACGGAGACGAAGCACGAAAGGACTATCAATTTACCACTTAGCAGCCATGCAAGACGTGGCAGGGTCAAATCAGGAAGCTACTCATTCATCTGAACCTGCTGCGAAAAGGAAGAAGCGTTGTTATATTTGCCCTTGAAATTATCAAGGGCTTCTAAACAGTGTTGTGATAAATGCAATCGCAATGTCTGCTCTGAACATTCTGAAAAAAAAATTATTTGTAATATCTGTAAGTAAATAAGTGTAAATATACATTACTGAAATACATTATACTGTCTTTTTCAATCAAAATATCTTTCTTTTCTTTCATCATACCTTACATTTATAAAATGAGTCTGTTGGACACTACTGGTCAGTTACATCACAAAAGCATTCTGGATAGTTAAGGGTTAAAAAAACTTTCATTTTTGAAAAACAAAAGATATTATAATTAATTCCTTTTTTAACATCTAATGAATATCCAGCTTTACCAGCCAGTATTTAATGTTTTTGGTTCTAAAGAGTTTGTACCTCATTCTCATTTTATAGTAAACGGCCTCCTAATACATTTATTTCGGTAAATCTTCATTAATGTGTATTTGAAAAGTTGTAACTAGTTTCTGACCACCACGAATTTCTCTCGATATGTCTCCCAACACAGTTTGAATGTAACGATGATAGCAGCCACGTAAATTAGTATTTTCTTTTGTTATCAATATTTTCACATATAAAAGGAAAAGGTCAGCTTAATACATTTACATTTTTCTTGAATCAACGTATAAATAGACTCTGACAAGCGAATTGTGGCATAGGATTTATTTCAAATACTCTATATTGTTAAACTACTATTTGTTAAAAAAGAAAATTAGTTACTCCACACATTTTTCATAGAGTATACGAACAGCTTGTATACAGAACAGCTGATTTTTTTTTTTCGCGATTTCAGAAGAATTCCCATGTTGGTGTTTAGTGTGGTTTGATGATTATTAATTGTTTTTCTTACACCCAGTATATGTACATTTATTAAACTATTGCTCTAAACTTGACACAATGAAACAAAGTGTGTCAATGTTCATATTGATTATACTTCCAGTTTTCAAAAGTACAACAAAAAA
Source organism: Eumeta japonica (assembly GCA_005406025.1). Taxonomy (NCBI): domain Eukaryota; kingdom Metazoa; phylum Arthropoda; class Insecta; order Lepidoptera; family Psychidae; genus Eumeta; species Eumeta japonica. The sequence continues at coordinate 60,939 of BGZK01001818.1, forward strand.
TCAAATTGTTTTTTCATACTACACCTACTAAGAGTTAGCAGCTCAAAGATTTTTAAATTTGCCGCCATATCACTTACCACGACTCACATATCAGACTCTATGGTGGTATATCTTCCAACCGTTCTCCTATTTTTACACCCCTATTTAATCCTCAGAGCAAAGAGCATAAAGAGAGCAATAAAATAGCAACACACTTCTTTCTACTTAGACTTGTTTTTCTTACGATGTTTGTAATGAAACAAAAAGGGATAATAATAAAATTGATAAGCACGCACTAAGATTCTAATCTTTTTCCATGTTTATAAAAATAGCCTAATGATATGCCCTAGTAAATCTATCAGCGGCAATTTTTACACTTTCTTTTTAAAATGAACTCATTTAAAAATTTATAAACTTTCTAAAATACGTTTCTGTATCAGTAAACAATCCAATATTAAATCGAACAAAATTTATGTAAATTACATGTCTATTTATTTGGTTAAGTCCCCTAAACGGCAGAATACATTGTGATCAAAGAACGTAGCTCTAGAATATACTACTCGCCCAACATAATATATTCTTCATCTGGGCACCACAAATGACCAAAAATTGTTTTCAACATTCTAAATAATGACTATATACCTTAAAATTTAGTTGGAGTAATGCATACTTCTGATAATTTATTTATAACAAAGAAACTAAAAGGCTTTTATTAGTTAAAATAAAGATTAAATATGTTTTACAAAGCACGCTAGAATTATATAAAAATAAAATTTATAACTAATTAATAATGTTAACAACAAATAATTTTCGCTTAAATAAGCAATTAATCTTAATAATAATAAATTTAAAACATGAGTATCATGTTTTAAAAGGAGTATTATTCTCAGACTTTCTACACATTTACACAGATGGATTTTATCATGCATGTTTTCACAAATATTCATAAACTCCTCATTTTTTAAAACAACTTTGCCAAAGTACTTATAACAAAAATATGGATATAAATAATATAAAATAATATAGACACAACACTAATAAATGTTCAGCCTAATTAAAAGCACAGGCAAACTCTTATCAGCTCCATAAATGAGAAGTATTTAATATTACTATGTGATCCTACTTAATTTTAGCCTAATAGAAGAATTTTTAGTCAAATATTATATTTTGTCTGATTTTATATGTTGTATAAATATCACATGATCAATCAAATACTTCAGGTGTCTTAGAACTGGGAAGGTTTTCTGTTTTTACACTGCCATTACAAGTCTGATGGAGTTTCTGTCATTGACATAATAAACCCACTAATAATATTTAAAATTATCTGCTTTTTATTATATATAAATAACATCATTTTATTTCTGTAAAAAATTATAGAAACACTTTTTTGGCCCATAGGGTCAAAAGGTCTTTAGTACTTTTGTAAATCTGGAAAAAGCTGAAAATGAAATCGAATGACCTATGGAGAACCCTATCTATGCATAATGTGAGTAGCTAATTGATATGTACACTTATGTACCGTAGTGAAAGTTGAGTATAGCAGAAGAAAAATTAAACTTGAATCTATGATGATCTCTGCGTAGTATGTATGGAATGTCTTTGAAAGATAGATGTAGAAACAGTGATATCAGAGAGTGGTGTGGTTTGAAAGATGTAATGACCAAATTAAAAATTGTGTTGTACGGTTTAGCCATTGGAAATAATGAATTAAAGTAGATTGCCAAAACAAATTTGCTGAGCAAATGTGATGAAAGGGATGGCGTCACTTAAAACATGCAGTAGACCAATGTTACAAGTAACGACATAATTCTTGTTGAGAAAATTGTATATGCTCAGTCGACAGAGATTGCCCTAAACAGCATGATAGTCAATAAACTTTCTATAGACTTACTTATATTCGCAAATGGCTGATAGATACATTTACCACGAGCAGATATTAAAAAGTGTTAATAATCTCGTAGCAACATTACATCCACCTATTTTTTCATTCATGGTACTAAATAATTTATTACGTAGTACTAGTGTTATTATTTTTTTAATAATAAAATTATTTTAAAATAATAACAAATTTGTACTAACCGAAACAATAAAATTATCGATCTGCAGGACCACAAAACAAAAATAATAATTGCACTTAATTTTTAGTTCATTGAAGAAAAAACGTAGTACTTCAAAACATATTTTATTTTTCAAATAAAATACAATAACTGTGTAAAGTTTCATAAAAGAAAAATATAATTATCAAAGTACCTATGTAATGACAAGGACCATTAACAATTTAGCATATTGTTACCATTGAATAAGTATTGTGCAAATGTGGTATTACTTAGCCTTAAACTGTTTAGCTAATAGTATAAAGAAAAGATACATAATAGATGGCTATTTCATTTTGAAATTGTAATTCTCAATATAGAGTTTTAATAATTTCCTTAATTTAATATCAAGAAAGTGAAATAATCTCAGAAACCAATGAAAAATATTTTTGAAATTAAATTGTTATTAGATATGTTGTCCATACTAGGAATTTTAGTAAAAGGTAAACTAACTTAATAAATAAAAACAACATAAATTAATCTCTTCGCTTAATTTCATAAAATCACAAAATATTTTTAATTACTTTTAGTCATTTCTATAAATAAATAATTTCATTAAGTAGACTTAGTACTTAAAACAATGTTATAATTGATATAACATAAGACAGTTATACACACAAGATATAATACCTTATGTAAAAAAGGATACACCTAAGGTAACAATTATTTCTTAGAAATACGTCACCTCTACATTTTCAGTAGACATTTAGAATTTTGCATACATTCATGTATAGATGTTTTCTGACATATAATTTAATGATAATAATTATTTATATATGAGTTTATAACAATAACTATTAAGGATTGTTGTTAATCAGAATTATTGTTGATTTCATTACATTATAATACATTTCATTACATTACAATGAAATATAAAACTTACATTTTTAAAAATTTTAATGAGTTTTAAGATTCCTACATAGAAGCCATCTATAAATTACGTCACATGAATTTCATGATTTTTAAATGTCCTTGTCAGAGGTGATCACATTTTTATGATCCTTGATGTGCCATCACATTGCGCAATTTTAAATTTAGAAATTATGAAATTAAAACAACACTTCCAAAATTATATATATATATTCCTATTAGAAATCTTTTTTCATAAGTCAACGATAAATTAAACATCTGAGATAATTTATAAAAAGACTTTAATTAAGGGGATAGGCCTGTTTACACATTACCCTTTTTAACCAATCATCATTCCGGTGAGATAAGAAATAGAAATGGTAGAAACATAAAATTACATAATCCCGGCACTCCTATGTGGAAAAAGTCGCGTCGCGCCGATACGTTTGGCGACGGCGCCCTTAAAAAATGCCAGTGCGTTGGAGTTAAAGGGTTTAAAGGTGGCATTTCAACGTATGTCAAAACCGACTGAAGAGTGACACCATAGGTACTGCGAGTTTTTCATTAACGTATTAATGCCTTACATAAAACTCGTACGAAACTTATAACTCGTTCCCCTCTTATGCGACGTCACCCCACTTCTCTGCCCCCTTTGCCATCCTTAACGCGTGTCGTAATTTATTGATGGGCCCCCAATTTATAAATGTAAAGCATTATTAATCTGTTTATTTTAATTTCTGACAAAACCACTTAAATAAAATTTTACAATGGAGTGGGCGTAAACTCATAATATAAAAAATGTAGACCAAAACAATCTAATATGTATAAGTTAAGTGGCATGTTCCTTTTTTATCACTCAAAAGTTACTGAATCAATCAAAACTTGATGTATTTTTAGTCCCAACAAAAACTATGTGTACACAAAACATTCTCCTTTTGCCCTTTTTTTCTTCTTTTACCTGAAATTAATTAATGCCGAATTCTGTTACTATAAAAATTTTTTTGATGTAAGAAAAATGTATAAGAATAGCCACAGCAGTACCAATTTTTGGATAAATGTGCAACTTCATTGTATTGAATATTTATACCCTGAAAATATTATTTATAGCCACTAATATTCATATTAGTTATAGCCATGAACATTCATATTAATATACCATGTGAATATCAGTTTGCTTATGTCATACTTTCTGCTTAACAGTTCAACTCATTCAATGAAATACTTTAAAGTAAATGAAGTAAAAATAGGATGCTTTTTACCCCTGATATCTTTGAACAATTCCAGGAATCCTTATTAAACATGGAAAAATTAATGTTTCTTAGGTGTTATATTTGCATGGCTTGTTAATTCTTCACATCTACACAAAATTTTAAATAATAGACCACAACTTGGATAGCAATTTGTACAAAGATCTAATAGAATAAAGTTTACTGTATATACACAAGGACGTAGCATGAGCAAACATAATTAATTCATAGTAATTAAAGTTAGAAAACTATATACCTATGGAAGGCAGTTTTATATAATATTGTCCTAAATCAATATGAAAATTTATTGATTAATCTTAAAAAATAGAGGCTGTTACTGACAAAACCAAATCAATTGATATTAATTTAAAGTCAATCTCATAATATTTTCTTTAAACATTTATATTTGGATTACATTTATGTTCATTGCCTGAGAGCATTGAGTATATATTATAGAGATAACCATGTCTACACAGTTCTAATATTCTATTCCAGAATTATTATCTTTAAATCAAAAAATACTTTATGTTTTTACATTAGTCAATTCAAAAAATTATTTAAAATCAAAGTACAATATGCTCATTTATAAATCAAAAGAATCGTAGATGCAGAACATTTAGCAGAAATTTGGTTTTATTTAAATTGTGGAGAATAAAAATTTAAATTCAGAAGAATGTGGGAGGTTGTGTCTCTCTAGAGTGATGACAGAACATGATACATATATAATACTTGTTCTTCATTACTAAAATGAATGCGATCAAAATATTATTATCAGTTAGAAGAATCTCATTGTTCTATCATTAATAAAGAAATGTTGATCAGTCAAAGATGCCTTTTAAAATCTTATTAAACTATATTTAGTAGTAATTTTGGTTAATCATTATAAGAATAGCAGAAGATGATCTTGCAATGTTTCTAACAATTTGAAAGTAATCAACTTCAGCCATCAATGCTTATGATGTGTCCCTGTAATGCTGTGGATTGATGGTAGCGTCGGCGTGAAGCGAAGTCTTCGTTATCGTCATTGAGACGCTCCGGCTCGACCCGGATGTTGGAGTGTACGGGAGTCACGACCAACTGTTCGTATTCCAATGGCCGTTTGCTGTAATCAAAATAATGAATGGTTTTCTTTATCAAGTCAAATAATGAAAATTGACAAAATAGAATCGAGTGTTCCAACCTACAAATACATATTCAAATTTATCTATCGTCTAGTAACTTTTAAGAGATAAGATTATTGATGTATAGATATAACACATGAGATTTTTCATTTGGATTAGTAACAGTGAAGTGTAACCAAAAATCTCTTCCCACATCTAGGGTGACGCCGAAAGAAGTGTTACGACTTTAGCATCTCATGTATGTACATAGGGTGCTAAAGTTGTAACATTGGAATCGATGTCTATTACTTGGTATATGTAGTGTTTTCTTGGCTGACACCGACTCCAAAAATAACAATAATTGTTAACTACATTATATTATCATAATAATTTGATTGACTTTTAAGTAGTCTAATAGTTCTCATTCCATTTTACTTAGGAGAACTCTAAAAAATATTTTGATCATTATTTGTTATTCACAGGTATGTGCTGAGTTAAATTTGAAGTGGATAGGTACCTACCTACCTTTTTGCATGGGAAACACATAGATCGTACCTACATATTGATGAGTAGAAAAAGTATGTTGATTATTAAGTTGTAGAAGAATACGCAATTATTTTTTTACTTTTTAGTGCATATTAATATGTTTTGGAATAGTTTTTGTTTAGAAGTTGGTTTTTCTTTGTTAAAATATTTGATTATTTTTTGATTTTTAGTGAATTTAAAGTACACAAATTTGTCTGAATATGGGTAGACCTACTAAACATGCTGCTCATAGATTGCACCCTTACTGTAAGCCATTAAGGAATTCCATTGATTATCATATTCGACGACAACAATCACTTGACCAATCACATAATAAAGTTACGGTAGGTGACTCAAATATTCAGATAGCCTATAAAAGATTAGGCCAAGTATTGTTAATTTGCTCCTAAGAACTGAAGAGTTCCATTACTTTGTCATGGATCCCATTATCAGAACCTAACTAAACCTTCAACAAATTACCCTTGAAGTACATCCTTTCCAATAAAAAAAAAATCATCGCAATCAGTTGGCTTGATGTTCTGACACTGGCATCCATAACAAAACCATATAAGTTTCAAATAATACGACAAATAAGTCAATTGAGTTATTCGTCCATTTGTTGCACACATAATGCATATTTAAGACTTATATGGTTTTCTCATGCATGCCAGTGTCAAAACTGGACAAAATTGAAATAAGACCACACGGGAAGCACCAGCTTTTTAATAAAAAAAGAATCATCAAAATCGGTTCACCCAGTCGAAAGTTCTGAGGTAACAAACATAAAAAAAATACAGTCGAATTAAGAATCTCCTCTTTTTTTGAAGTCGTTTAAAAAGTAAATGAATACTTAATTGTTTGGTCAAAAATATATTTTCCAAATAGAGTTGAGTGTTTTAATTACTATAAAATATATGGGTCAATATCAAATACAATTACTATCAAATTTCGAATTTCTATAGTTTTCTGTGAAAATTTGATGTTACAAATATGAGTGAGTAATGTATATAACAGTTCTGTTTTGTTCCAGGTACACAGAATTATACGAATGAACAAAACGTTGGTATTTGTCAAAGAAAATATTAAGACGTAGAAATCGCTATAAAGGACTATTTAGCACAAGTAAATATATTCGTTACTTATAATTAGACATTATAAAAAAATAAATTTAATATAATTGTAAATTAAATTAAAATCGTGTTTATTGTGTTTACCCAATAGCATGCATAAAACAGATCTTGAGCCAATGTAAAAACCGGAACTCCGCAGCACGGCCTGGCTTCACAGCCGGATTGGCGGCGCCGATGTACAGCCAAACTAGCCAAACCAGTGATAGACAGCCTAATGCATAACCCCAGTGAACCAAAAACATCAGCAATAGCTTCAATGCCACCTACATAATGAAACAAAATGTTAATTAACTGTTGAGAATTGTTTTATTTAATAATAGTTTATAAAGGTTTCGTTTCATATTACTTTATAATAAACTTACCCCGGCAAGAGAGAGCCACCTGTTGCACAGATGAGAGTACCAATTCTTAGTTTTAGAGTGTACACTTATACTTTGTCGTGGTACATCCCCATTGGGTACTCTTCCGTTTGCTGCTGAAATTTCTGGAGGAGAGGGTGTAAAATCCTGAAATTGGAATTAAAATATTTATTGTAAAGCTACCATTTATAAATATATTAACATATAATATGACGAAAATACAGAGGCAAATAAAGGAAAATTTAAGCAAATTAATTTTCGAACATGATGTTTGATATTAATTGTACCAAACAGTATGGGTAATATCCACATATTCACCACTATTAGCTATAGTTGTCGCAAGGACAATTTTTAAGAAATGATATCAGAGCAAAGATTTTGATATTATTTCAAATGTTATCATAGATATTGATATTGGAAAATCTTTGTATACTCACTCCAACATTTTTATGCCTTATTCGTTCAGGAAACAGGAGGTCTAAATCGCTTCCAGTTGCACCATATACTTGTGTATCTCTTGGAGATTGTCCTTGGAATCTAAAAAATATTATGTTAGAATGGTTATTTGATTACATGAGAATGTCTGGTTTGTGTGTATTAGAAATGTTTTCATGTTCTTACACGAATTTGATCAGTTTTTAAATTGTTATGCTGTATCTACCGATGACACAAATGATTAAACATTTTATATCACCAGTAGAGACATCATAAAATATGTAGCAAATTATACAAACAAACACTGATAAACAAACAAAAACAAAATCACCTCATTTCCCTTCGGTGCTGCAAATCAAACGTTTGGGCAAGTGCAAAATAAGAATAATCAATGCTAGCATATGTGAGAAGGAAGGGCATGGTGACAATGGGCGCTAAGTTATTAATGTCTCCGATGATGATGAATGTGATTGTCACTATAGCCACTACAACCATCGAGTATATTGGTACTTTGTTTGGGCCACGCTGCAAGGTTTAAAATAAAACAATAAGAAAATTATATATTTTGTTACTAAAGATTGGCTTTTGTATAACTTCATTCCTTCATTACAAAGCTATAGTACTAAAATTGCTCTGAGTGCATAAAATTCGTAAGTCAAAAAATAACATGTAAACGTTGGACTGGAATTCATCAAACACAAGCATGACAGTCTATAGAGCTGAAGAATACAAAGGCTTTTCCTTTCAAAAAAATCATGCAATATTAACAATATTATTCCCTGTTTAGTTCCAATACAAAAAAAAAATAAAAAAAATACATTTAATACCATATAAATTTGCTTTATCTGCTTCTAGTGTGACGTAAGCAATATAATGATATAATGGCATTAGTAAAATATTGATGTTGATAAGACAACTGATAACTACAATGCTTAACAAACCATACATTTCATTTTGTAAATTTTAGATAAAATAAGACAATTTACAGACCCCATGACCAAGAATCTCGAGACCAGGTATCACTTTTTCATTGGCTATACTTTGAAGAACTCTTGGTGTTCCATACATCGCACCCAAGCATGAGCTCATTGAACTGACATACAATCCAGCCAAAAGGAGCACGGTCACAGCTGAGATTTGTGCAGTCAGTGAAAAATTTTTCAATAAAGCTTCTCGTGTGACAGTAGCTGCCAGCGTTATTATGAATGTCAAATACAAGAAAGTTCTAAAAGTAAAATGTAAAATTTAACCAATATTAACTGTCACTAAATAACTTCTTAAATTATACTGGATAAAAATATTTCATTACCCTGTGCTTATTGCAGCCAATGATCCATTTGGTATGTTAACTGATGGATTTTTCAAGTCGCCACTCATATTGATTCCAGCCAATATTCCAGTAATAGTGGGGAAAAATACTCCAAAACATTTGAACCATGTATACCCATCTTGGTAGTAAGGCAAAGTGTTATTTGAAATTTGACCACCAAACCAACCCTTGAATCCGTTGACATCATCCACTGTTGATTTAATTTAAAAATATTATAATGTTCATTTTCGTCTCTTCTATAAAACACATCAAGTAACATGATACCTACTATTGACAGGTGTAGTGAAAGATCCGACAAAAAAATCTAATGCAGCTAATAGAATTATTACAAGTAAAAGAAACTGCAGTTTGATGACTACTTTTACGCCAGCCACATTTATGGTACCCAATAGAAGAACTGCTGCTACAGCAAAACCTCGAGCAGCCCATGCATCATTAGTATCTATAAGCGATGCCATGGATTCTCCAAAACCAAATACATTTAATGCACATCCCACTGCCTAGAAAATGAAAATTCATTGTGCATAATTAAGAATAAATACTATATATTTTACTATAGATAATTTATATTTTGTATAAAACAATAAAAAAGAAACCAATTCATAAACAAAATATTAAATAGTCATACTCTTTAGGAAATTACAATATTTTATGATTTATTAGATACTTTGATCCATAAAAAAAGAAAATGCAGATATAAATCAACTTAAAAGAAATAGACCTAAGCAACACTGATCTCGTATTTCTTGTCACATTATTTGGTAGCTTCACAATAAACTCTGTTCTTATACTAATGGGGTCGCCTTTTTATTTTTTATTTATTATATGTTTTATACGTATACAAATCTTAAAATTACCACTAAAAGAATATCATATAATAGATTAAACCTATTCTAAAAATGATTATGTTTATTATATTTCAATTTGTTTTTAGTATATTATTATAACTATTGTGTTAATCAAAAATATTTTAATGTTTAATTAATTGTCATTTTATTATATAAATAATAGGAAAGTTTTATGTAACTATAATCTATACACTTTAGAAATTGTCAAGTTATTTCATTTATATTTTCATCAAAACTATGAAATTAAAGATTCAAATTAATTTTAATCTTGGTGATTAATACCTTAAGTTTTATCATGAAAAAAATATACCAACCAAAAAACAATAATAAAGATTTAAAATAATATTAAACCACTCCACTGTTGCCTTGTTTTAGAACAGCACATGTAAATTGTAAAAAAATATGACTTATTGTTTTCCAATAACAAAATGATTGTTCTCATTTCATTTAAAAATTAATTTTATATTATGAATTTTTGGTTGAAATGTCAGATGATAAATAATATTCTTCCTTTCTTTTTCTTTGGTGCTGCAAAATGATATCATAAAATATGAAACTGAGACCAAATATACACTGAGCCATTTTTCACCATCCATATAGTACACAACTGTGCATCTTCTCTTTTTTATACATCTATGATTAGATAATCATATGTTTTGAGGGATAGAAACGCAATGTTTTATGAGGGATAAATGTATTAATATCATCTATGCACTATGATATTAATACCTATAATAAAGGCCTATTTGCACTAAATTGGTAAAATGAAAAACTAGCAAAATGGAAGCTTTATAAATTGAAATGACAAGAAGTAACAATAATGGGTCGAAACTTGCACTATATATCAATGATTGATTCCATTAAAATGAAAAGATTTTCAACCAGATGGGAGAACCAACCATGAGAAGTTAATTTTCTTAATGATAATTTGAAATTAATATTGTTATAGTTGAACTCATGAATCATCTGCTACTAAAATGAAATTTAATCATAGACAAATAATGGTCATTAATTTTTAGTCCCATGATGATCTGATTCAGCTTCCTGACAATTGGTATATTGACAAGAGTTGACACTCATAAATGAAAGACTTTGAAAACTGATTGACAATTCAGCAAAACAGATTAACTCATTGATTGATGTTTATCACTTCACAATAATGGGAAACTTCATGTTGTTTAAAAACTGTTTCATCTCTATAGGAGTTACCATTAGAAGCCATCTATCATTTTTGTACTCACAGACTTAGTTTAAATAACCATTTTTTGAAACATGGATGAATTATAAAGGTTTCAAAATTCAAATCAGAAAAAGAAAATATTTGTTACTAGGAAGTAGTATAAAATATCTTTCAAGATTTGAATCACGACTCTCCAAGAGTTATTTATAGGCATGATTGACATTCCCATCCATGATAAAATATGGGCCATCAGTTAAACTAAATAAGTATTAATATTGTTAAAAAATCTATTTCAATTAGGCAGTTCCATACTTATGCTCTCAAAATAATAAATTCTGACATAGTTTATTGTTAAGACGTGTCAATTCTTCTTAAGTTAATTACACACAAAAGATTGTTCTACTGAGTAATTAATTTTTGGCATTCATAAGAAAAACAAAAAAAAATAATAGATAAATTTGTGTTTTTATAAAATGCTGCCTGTATACAGTGTTACCAAAACAAAGATTACACCTATGACGTTAGCTCAAGGTTTTTGAATTGATTTAAAATGGACTAGTTTAAATATGATAAAATTAATTTCATAGTGCAAGGGAATTACAATAATTATTTAATTTCACAATATTCAATACTCAATTACCTGTCCAAAACAGTATAGTATACCAAGTGCTCCACCTAATCTTGATCCCAAAGTATGAGCTAATATAAAATACACTCCACCACTTTCTATTCTACATCTTTCACAAATTCCCACTGCTGACAGTACTGAGATCAAAGCTACAAAAACTGAAATAAAATGATTTGTTTTTTAATTCACCATAACAGAAAAAGATCTTTAAAATGTAGGTGCCAGAATAAATTTCACGCCACACTGTTTTCTATACAATAAAATATATAATATAATAGGGGCTTTACCTGTAAAAATAACTATAAAAATAGCATTCACAAGTCCAGCTTGGCCAACTATCCAGCCTGATCTTAAAAATACAATCACACCAAATATGTTGATAAGGCACGATGTGAACACACCATCCCAGGTACCAAATAAAACAGGTTGGGATATAAAAAAGTTTGATTTCCACCAAGGAACGTCACCCTGAAATTATTAAATAATCTAATTTTACCATAACAAACTTTTGCAAATGTGTTAGTAATTGCACATAAATTACAGTATTTCTTAAAAATGCATGTTCTTTTTTACTCCTTCCAGGGAAAAATAAGCTTATCAGAAATATTACACTATGTATAGATATCATATTTTAATCAATGCATAATAAAAGAATATTAAACAAAATTTCTATATTTTACAAGATCAACAGAGAATTACATTTTTTACTGTTGCTCTATAAAATATACTACAAAATCTGTATCCTATAACGGTGCATCATATAACTTACTTACCATAATGATTTCTGAACTGTGAATGATCAAATTTAAAATTTTGTGTGCTTCTATCAAAAGAAAACTAAAGCTACATTATAATAATAAAAAAAATTGAAAACAAATTAAATTTATGTCACACTATAATTCAGTATGGAAATTTCAACTAATCAAAGTAATTATTTTCTGTGCAAAAATAAAATGTAACAACCTTTAAAACCTTAATCAAATCCTTTTTTAGGAAATTTTATAAGTATTTGTTACTTCCAGTTGGAAGCTCTTATTCATAAGTTGCCTTAATATAAAACCAAAATTATAGCGGTACTTAATAGTTCTCAAGTTGTGCAATCATTATACTACGGAAAACTCCTTAATGTTGGGCGTTTGCGATTAATTAGTGTATTATCACATTACTATTGGTACAATTGCTGCATACTCTTAAAACATGAAAATATTTAAATCTCCACAAATAGAGGGTGCAGTAATATTCATACCTGGATATCGGCAAAAATTTCGTTAGCTCCTGATGCCTGATGACCTCCCGCACCGTATTGTGATTCATTTCCCAGGTCAACAAAACCACCAGATGTCCGCCTACCAATACTTCTGTCGTAGCTGAAAGAATCACTGCGAAAAGTGTCTACATCTAAATCGCCCCTTCTATTTGTTCTATTGCTTTGGTCCATTGTACATTAATTTACTCTTTGTCACAATGTTGTTATAAATTATTTTCTCATTTTAAAGAGAACAACCATACGGAAAACATATATTTACATTTTAAGACAAGAATTAGTAATCTCTAAGAATATGACGTCATCTCATTATGGTGTGACCAACTCTAAATTACGAATCCAGCCATTCGTACGAGGATAAATACCAAATCCCATTGAAGAAGAAACCAAAATAACATCACATTTATTATAAAATAATAAAGACCTTGTTATAGGATTTCAATGCTTTTTTTATTAAAAGATCTGAAAATTATAATACACATACATATTTATGTGTAAATAATAATATATATATAAATAATACTACCTAAATGTCCAATAAAGGAATTTCAATAAACCGTACAACCGAAAAAAAATCAATAGGAAGACATTAAAAGCTCAAAATTAAATATTAGAATTAATATGATGTTTTTCCGCACAACTTTTATAATACCTACCTAGATATAGTGATTTGCTGAACAAAATATTTCGTAAAAGCTCCTTCTTATTAGTAATACTTATATCCAGTTTTAGTTGCTCTACTGCTTCAGCAAAACGTCTCTTATTCTTTTTATTTGAAAGGATTTAGACGTTAAGCTCTCTACGCTAGTTTAATTCGGGTGGAGGGCTATTAACGTCATTTGTGATCAACAATGACAATATCTGAGATTGACGGCTTGACATACTTTTCAAGGCACTTTATATTGAAATGTTATACTATAATATTAGATTCTTTTAATTAGCACATACAAGGCAGTTTTATGTAAAGTTCTATATTTCGGAGTTCTGAATACAAAACTTTTTATATCTCTTGCATTGAGACATCTTACTTTTTTTCCTACTAAGGATTTTTACGCAATCTTGCCAAAAATTACTATAACTGATAAAATGTCAACTAAGTTTGGTAATGGCTGAATGAGGGTTCCATTACTACCAAAAAAGTATAAATCTTCCAAATATGGTTACACTGCAAACAATGTTGACAGTTGGGTATCATATGGATTTCGCTACAAATTCTATTCTGCAATCTAAAAAAGCATATCAAAATTGAGTTGATACGTGTTAGGCACTCAAATGTACTCTATTACGCTAATGTGTACAAGAAACTTAAGCTCATGGATAACGAAACTTAATTAAAATTTATTGATTGAAATTGAAAAGCACTATAATTGGATAAATTAATCTTTAATATCCTTAAGTAAAATGGTTCGTCCTCTCCTTCAAAAGTAAATTTGCGAATCATATAATAATACTTCTAGGATGTCCATGTCTTTCTTTAATCCACACCTTGCTATTTTTCGTTTATTCCTGTACCCCTGATAGAAGGCTCGAAAGAGATCACAAATCTTCACATATTTCAATTTTTTGCATCCCTTTTTTACTTCTCTGACTAACACTTCCATCATACATATTCGTTCTATAAATTTATTTTGTTTATCTACTTTCAATCTTCATGTCCAGATATACAAACCACCAGGAACATACCCACCCTTTTCTAATTTGGTCACCAAATCTTCTTTCAAACCACACATCCTTTTTTCTATATCTTAGTGTGAGGCAGCTCTAGCATGGGTGGCATCCGGTTAGAACATCGAGTTGAATCACACCCCAAGAATGAAAACTGTTAAATAATAAAAAATCTATAAACGTAACCTGTGATTTGTCTCCTATTTATTGTCTGATTTTTTAATACAATAAGTGTCATTGATAATCAAGTTGATATTATGATAATAATAATTTAATTCTATTTTGGTGAGCATTCTTATGCAGTGTTGTATGAAAATGAAAATTGAGTATGGTAAAAGAAGAGAGTAGTTTGTAAAACGCACGAAACTCTGCCGCTCTGAATTGCCTGCGAATGACGTAGATTCAGTGCTTCCCGACCCTTCTTTCTTTCCCCTGCGTTTTTATTTTACGCTATAGCGACAATTTCGTTATTAACTTCACAGCGGCAGAGATGTGCGTTTTATTGTATCATTAAGTGATTTAATAGAATATTCTATTACATAATGTTCTGCAAATTTCATTATCCATTAAAAATACCTACAGAAGTTTTTTTCAAAATTACTTGAGTTTTTATCATAGCTTAATGCGGTTTATTTTATCATCTTGTTTTAACTATTTTAATTTTGCAGTTAGCTTTCAATAGATGATGAAACAAAAGCATTTAATTGTGTCGTTTCAATGCAAAACTTAAATCTATTTCTTTTTCCGCTTTAGAAATTTTCTGAAAAGGAAAAAGAAATAGAATATGATGTTAAGGACGATTGATGAGTGGGTCAATGATCTATAAAAAAGAGAGTCCTGCGCTTGAAAACGCCCGCAGTAAATGAGTGCTAAAGCCAACAGTTTAGCACTCATTGTGTTCAGTGTAGTTCGTCGCATCTTCCGTTACAACGTCGAAGTGTTCCGTGACAAAAAAATCAAAAATAACACCTAAAAAGCTATGAAAAAGGATGGTATTTTTTAATTTTGATCAGCAAAATCTAGTTTATTTATAATAAGTACTTTATAATATATATAACAAGTATTCGGTGAGTATTTTGTATTTCTTCATTTAAAATAGCATCAACAGCCCAGATATAAAATAAATACACCTAAGCAACACCGGTCTCGTATTTCTTGCGTTATCATATCATACGGTCGTTTAACGATAAAGACTGTTCTTATACTAGTGGAGTCGCCTTTTTTATTATTTGTTTTATATTTATGTAAAGTTTAAAATTACCTCTAAAAGGAATCCATACAATAGATTAAAACTATTCAAACAAAAAGGACGGATTGCACTCCAGGAGTGCCGTCAGAAGTGAAAACTTAAACATCAACCTTGTGCATTTTTGAATATTTTGTAATGGTTAGAGAATAATTTCGCACGAATTGTTTTATTTATTAGTACTATCATTTATGTGGTAAAATACAATATTTATTTATTGCGCTATCGTAGACAAACATGACAATTTATATTACATAAAAAAATTAACACTACAGAACTATTATAATTCATTTTACATCAAAAAGTTTATTTCTCAGAAAAATCAACTTTTATCCATAATTTCAACGAATCTTTCACCATCATCATTACCAGCATCATCATCGCCAATCTCTAAAACTGATATAATAGGTTTATGGCAGCTGAAGTAAGAAACGAACATTTTGATTCAAATCTATTTAAATGTCTTATAAAGACTGCATCAACAGTAGTTGTTCATTATTTAAAAATTCAATTAATGGTTGATTTTTATCATCTGCAAAGTTTATGTTGAAATCTCCACTCAAAATCATTGGCGAATCATCAAACCCTTTTTCCAATTTTTTTCCAAGCAGTGCAGATGCGTCATGAGATTAAATATTGCTACCAGTAAATTTAGCTTAATTTAAAAATTTTCAAAAATCAGCTGTCTGCTACATTCACACTCATAATATATTTTATATACAAATAAAAATATATTCTAGAGACTAAAGTAATATATTTTAATCTATGCATAGATATAATGACAAAAATAATTTGATCTTGGATAAAATTAAATCTTAGATTGAAAAACTGGCCCTATTGATTACGAAAATCGATTTTTACAATCGATTGTTACAATTTCGATTGTATAACTATAAATTGGATTAAGTTTTTTCCGTAAAATTAATCGCATTTTCGATTAATCGATTGTTTGAAAACGATTAATAGGTAAAATCGATTGTATAGCTTCGATTGTACTCGATTGTAAAAAAGCGAATCTTAGAATTCGTTTGTTACAACACTACTATGGATGCGCGTAGCTGGCTGTAGTACAAACTATTTCCCCCTCTCCATCCGTCTTACGCTTTTTCGATCAGGTTACGGATCTGATGCGAGTTTAACAATTTTTACCCATCTAAAAAAGTGCCAAGCACCGCTATAGAAGTTTTGACTTCAAAAAAAATGCTTATTATATTTTAATTTGTTTTTTAACAAATTATATATTAAGTATTATGTTCATCAAAAATATTTTAATGTTCAATTAATCGTAGTTTTATGGAATTATAATATACACACTATAAATTATCAACTTCTTTCATTTATATTTTCATCAATATTATGAAATTAAAGATATCAGATAAATATTAAATCTAATCTTATGGGATTATTATATTAAGCTTTATTGTGAAGGAAAAGTATACTATGATTATTTTCATACATTCAACTAAAAAACAATAATAAAGATTTAAAATAATATTAAACCACTCCACTGTTGTCTTGTTTAAAAACAAAATGTGCAAATTGTAAAAAATAAGACTTAATGTCTTCTAATGACAAAGTGACCGTTACTTGTCCTCTTTGCATTTAAAAAGGAACCCAATGTTATGACATTTCGGTTAAAACATCACACAATGAATTATGTTCCTTAACTTCTTTGTCTTTGGCACTGCAAAATAATATCGAAAAACGTAAGACGGAGATAAAATGTACACTGAGCCATTTTTCGCAGTCGAAATCGTACGGGACTGTGCAGCTTTTCTTTTTTATACATCTAAGGAAAGGGCATTAAAATTTAGAATGCATGACAAAACCTTTGGTAATAAAAAGAAATATCGGTTTATCTCTATAGTTACATACAGACCTTACGATAATATATTACTATCTCATAAAAAAAATCAAAACCACAATCCCCTGATATTTTTCTATTTTGTATTGCTACTTCTTATTTTGTATTATGTTCAATGAAATATGTACTTTTCATTAATTTCAATAAAGCGGCTTAAAATTTTTAGGCATATTTAGTGATCATTATGAAGTAACATGTTTATTAATTGCACATAATTCATACCAAGTTTTGATTTTTACGTGCAATGAACATGAAATATAGTCAAACAAAAAAATTAAATAAACTACCTTATTTTGTACTTTTTAGTGTATTATTGTAAATTTTTTTTTTCTGCAATCATCGATGTGTGGCACATATTTCGTCCGTTCTTTTAAAAGCACTATAAAGTTTTTAAGCAATTTATCTGATTACTTTAATAATTTCGGAAATAATCGCTCCGAAATTAGGAAAAATTGTGTCTCCCTCCTTTATTTATATACTAAACCGTAAGTCCAAAAAATATGAATAAAATAAAGAAGATAATGGTTAATTACTACTTTTAACAAAAGTTATTTTGAACATAATCAAATATACAGTTTTTGAGTATTTGCTGAAAAACTGCGCTTCTCAACAAAAGGACGTAAGTGCCAAGAAGATAGGCACTTTAATTTACACTAGTTTTCACTAGTCGACTTGCCTAATTGTTTTTTTTTTGTTATAGGCAACAAAAGCGCTTATAACTATTCTTAGGGGGAAACACGTAAAAAGTGTAACTACGTACTTTTTTCTTCTGTAGTGTAATATTTTGAAATAATGGCTTCGGAACCCTATAATGAACATGGTCCGACATGGTCTTGGCCAGCTTTTATTTAATTTTCAAAATAACTTTGACATTTTATTGATATAGTTAAATATACTTCGAGTTGCTTCATTTTTTTTTCATTTTAAAAATTTTAAATTTACTATAATGCATTAATTAACTGCTCTTTTCTTCTAAGAAGTACGCACGGTTTGTTTTGCATTTAGAGTTTTCAGTAAGTGCTACCTCTATGAAGTAGGTAAATTGCGTACGGCGAGTGAAGTCGCAGTCGGTAATTATATAGCAGTATTGAACTTATGAACTCGGGTACAATTAGTAGCGACTGAAGAGTTTCACTGTCCATCTTCTAGTTCCATTACCCAGGCTCTAATGTATTAGAAATTGAGAACAATCCAAATGACCAAAAAGTTCGAAAGGTTTATTAGTAGCCAATTAATAGATTCGCTTTCCACCTGCCTCCACCATCATAAGTCCTTCGTTAACGAGAGAGAATGTGTTGAACTTGTCAAGACAAATTAAATCATCTCACACTCAAAGTATTCACTAAGTAGGGATTCTGTTATGAAGTTATTGGCTCCGATCTAATCAGGTCGATGGTACCAAATCATTGTATTCTCGTTTTAATTACATACACTCGCGGTTTGAAATCGATACGGCAACATTAAACAATAGGTCAAAATCAATTTTTTATATTGGTTTACATAGTAAATTTGTTAGTTACACACAAGTGATGCCAATATAAACATTAAAAAAAAAATCTGTAAAGCAGTTAACCGCCTGTAGGCTATCCCCAAAACTTCCTGCTACGATATTTATCGAGGTGTCTGAGCTACTTGCGTTATAAATATTGTCTATGAATTTTTGAGCTTTACGAGTTTAAAAATTTGAAAGATGATTTACCCTGCAAGCTATTTCTATGACTTCTTACTATTCGAGCTCAAAGTTTTCAAAAATAAAGAAGCACTAAATATCCATTTTAGTGCTTTTTGAACCTCTCCGAACTCAAAATATAGTTCTAACAAGTTCTGAGCTCTTTGCGTGTAAACATCTAAATTTCATAAAAAAAAACTCTTTTGTAAAATTTTTCAATTTCCATATTTTTTCAACACATTATTCAATTATAATTTACTCTACGGCATTCAGCGCAGTTTTTTTACACATAAACAGACTGAGTTTCAATATCAATCAATCAATAATTAATATCACATATTATTTCGAAAAACTTTTTTTCCAATTTTTCGTCAATAACATTTCTCTAAAGAATTCACCGATTTTGATAATTTTTGCAGCAAGCGGAAATTGTTTTTATTTAAGGAGAATTTTTTTAAGGAGAAAGGTAAAGTAATTTAAAAAGAATTCTAAAAAAACATTTTTTGAAAAATATTTTTGTTATAATATTTCTTGAAAAAATAAATCAATTTTGATGAATTTAGCAAAGCTCAACGTTGTTTTTTTTTCAAGGGAAATGGATATATTTTGGAATTTATTAGTTAAGTACTTACACAATATTGTAAAATATCACTTTTTGAAAAATTTTGAATGAACTGATTTTTAGTTTATGGCAGTAGATGCAAATTCTTAAAAAAAAAAGCTGATAGGATTTTGGTATCGATCGGATGATTTAATTAGTTATTTAAAAAAAAAAACTTTATCTAAAAACGTTATTTTTAAAATTCCTTATAATATAAAAGACGAAATCGATTCAAGTTTTCAGAAAATCTAAGTTGAGTAAACTGCTTTTGAATGCTATGAACCGCGTTTCGATCGGTTAATCTAATTAAAAGTTACGAAATGTTGACACAGGCATGCATGTACGCACACGCATGCGTACGTACGCACCATCATAGATTCTTATGACCCTAAAACGTCAAGATCTGATGAAAACTTGATTTTCGAAAATCGGACCGAAAATAGTGATTTTCCAATTTTAAGGAAATTTTTCAATTTTCATAGCAGGAAGTTAAAAAGGTGGATGCAAACATGCCCCGGATTCAATCTACAATAAGCTAAAAGGTTTTTTCTTGAATAAAAAAAAATATAAGTTTGCAGATTTTCAAAAAATGAGTTTGTAAATGACGCCACATTATTTTCTTATATTCCCTAAATTTTATTTTAGTAATAAAATTACATTCAGATAAAGAAGTTCTATAATTCACCTGGCTTGAAATAGGTCAAAATAAAATATAATATGTATAAGTGGTTTATCGCATTTTATTTAGCTAATAAAATGAGCTACATGTCATTAGAGCTTGACAATCATCAATATGTACTTCTTGTATCATATGTTTAAATTTTCAAGTAACATTATATCTTTATATTATGATTAGCTTTTTGTTTATTATATTCTATAAACATACATTTAATCTAAGTTTCTTGTATTTGCATAGTACAAATGAGAATGTGTAACCTACAATTAGTATAATAAATAATAATATATTTGTAGCAATGCTATAATTGTAGCAATATCCCTTTAAACCCAGCCAGATTATAAACTAAATCGCGCGTTATGTCATTTGACAAATGGCCACTCCAATACAAAGCCGCGCCAAATGACGACGCATGCGCCGCCGGTCGAACGGAGGATTCCCAAACCATCCCAAACGTGTCGTCAGTTGAGACTGGCGCGAGAAATAAAAAGGTGATAATTACTACTTTTTTTTAATATACAACAAAATTACTGCAAATAATGTCATGATTGCTGCGCATCGGGATGCCTAAATATCGCAATAAGTAGTGAATTTACTTGTTTTTGTAACCTCGTTGATATAGAAAGATAATAATAATTAAAAATCATTTTTTATATACATATATATATGCAAAATCTTTTCCTTCAAATACTACCACACCCAAATTGAATGTATGACGTTGTTGGTATAGAGCAAACAATGTAATTATAATATAATACACTCTTTATTGTTTATATTAATATAATGAATAAAAGATATTTTTTTTGGGTGTAAGAAATACTTAATTTTGAAAAATAGCGGTCCGAGTTCTCTTTTCTCGAGATATCTTTTCATGAAACGTTTATCATTATATATTATCTAAATATTCCCAAAGCAGTATTTTTCTATATGAAATACTTTTTTCGGAGTCGAAAATACTTATTTTACGAATTTTCCCCAACTTTACTTGCGTATTAGTAAGTAACTAAAAAAATATTAATAAATGTTTTGATTTTTCAGACGAACATTATGCTTCAAGTATATTAAACAAGAACATTAAAATAGTAAGACCTCGCTCCATTGCCTTGTATGCGAATATAATTTTAATACCAACTCTATTTTAACGTTACTTCGAAAAGAACAAAGTTTTCATTCCAAAACTTCTATTACGAATCTAAAATAATAAAGGGATCGTAGAAGTTTTGGACCAGAACTTTTAATGGGTAATTACATTTTAATTTTAATTTAAATGTTAATGTCTCCAATTTTGTAATGATTTGTTGAATGAATACAGGAATAATTCTGCAATTCTTTAAAGTATGTATGTTGTCAAATTTTAAAAGACCTCTTAAAATAATATAATACATATCCTTTTCTATGCCTTATACCTATTCTCCACTAGTCTATAGTAAGAAACTTTATTTAAAAATGAGAATTTATTATAATCCTAAGATAAAATATAACAATATCAATATAAAATAATATGTAAATATTGCAATCGATGAATTTTTTCCATCACGTATGTATAGTGTAAAAATAATGAAATATACCTATTTTGTCCTTAATGATTTATTTTCGGTAGAAAAAAATTTCATCTTTCTGGAAATATCTTAAAAACTTTTATTAACAAAGTTATTTATTTTTAATAACGTATAAACAATGTTTTAATACAAAAACACGTGTTAAAATACAATTCTACAAAACCTCCAGCTCTAGTCGTCCGGCTGAGGGTAAATAATTAAAATCGAGTATATGCGGAGCGCCTGATATTAATTTTGTTGTGACAGTAAGAGCCTAGGTCGAAAATGCCTCTCTGTTATTATAAAAGACTACAATTCCAGAATAGAAAGGTTTTATATATATGTGGGAATATGTTATGAGTGAGCACTTGTTTTATTCCGATATTTATCCAAAAATTAAAAAAATGCATCGTATCAAATAGTTTATTTAATAACAGAGTTGTATAATATGGAAAAGGACCTCATGATTATAAATTTTTTATGGTAGTTTTTTGTTTGGTGTATATATTTTTTGGTGTTAATCTGTGTTATAAAAATAAAAAGGGTTTATTAAAGATGTTTGCGTGAAGCAAAAAGAAATTTTCTGTAAGAACATATTTGAAAATCTCGGGTGTTACTCATTTCAACAACGGGTAACATTCAATCACAGTCCTTTGCAATAAAAAGTTAGATCGAAGTATATATTAATCTTCGTCTCCATCAATGTAGCAAAAAAGACCCCTTAGTAAAAACAACTAAACATCAAATATTTAATAGACTCTTTAATGGAACTCTTTAATCTCTTTAATTGAACGTAATTAGTTTATACAAAAATGTACTGTAAATAACCCATTCCTTAACGGAGAGAAAACAAAATGTGTGAAACTCTAACTTTCGAATCTAAACCCTGTACTTGAAAGTTGTCAATTCATTTATGGTGCTGCGTGTGTGCATTTTCAATGCGATATCATCAAATGTACAAAATTTACTCTTGGCATAAAGCGAAGATTATTGTTAAACAAACTCTTTGTAAAATATCATCAATCTTTGACCTATTAAGGGATAGATGCCCATAGACATTTACTAGCGCTGTATATTTTATATAATTGAATTTTTAATTAGTATATATTTTATATAGGTTACCTTCAAGTTGTTTCTTCTTTAAGGAAAATTTAAGGAGAAAGAAAGTTAATTATAAAAAATATATAATAACATATTTAATGTGTTGTATTGTACCCTAAATATAAAGACAGTTTGCTTTTTTAGTTTAATTTTAAGTATTTGTTACAATAAAACATACACTATTGAATTTATTAGTTGAGTGTTACACAATATTACATAAAACCTTATCACGCATTTTGAATGTAATTTTGTAGTTTAATGGCTAGATTCAATCATAAAAAAGCTGATAGGAATTTAGCGGCGTCGGCCGTCACTCGCCCGTAACAAACAACATGCGCCGCGACTGTTCTAGTGCACGTGTGTAGAGAAGAGGGAACGATACGTTTTCCGGGCGTGAAAAAGGGAAAATAAAATGACGTTTCCGGTTACTAATCAAAAGTTACGAAAACACAGGCATGACCAAATTCGAAGGTACGAGATTTTGGGACCCTATGAAATGTCAAGATCTTCTGAAACTTGATTTTCGAAATACGTAACGCAATAATTTTAATTACTCATTTCGTCAATTTGCCTCATTTATACCAGAGATAGTGATGCTGTTTTCGTTTTGGGTCATCATGCTAAAACTGTGCTAAAACAAATGTATTGAAATAATGAAAGCTAAAGCTATTAATGTATAGGTACTATATATGTACTATATGCTTTCTACCTATTGATAAATTGATAAATTTCGTTTGTGTGTAATGTTTCTATTAGCAGCAGATTATTCACGTCAAATAAACGAAACATATGATAAAGTGGAATAAACGTAATTCTGTAATTATACATGCATCGCTTTAAAGAGGCACCGTTAAAATATTCATCGCTGTGTACAGGTATATAGTAAAAATGAACAAAGAATGTAAATTTATGGGTATGCTATAAAATAATATGTTATATATTCACATTCAAATTCAAAATATCTTTATTTAATAGACTATAGAATAACATTTGAAATACTTTATAATTTTTGCGAATTTGCACTTTACCACTCGGTCGGAAGACAGTCTCCTCGAGGAGAACGAGCAAGAATTTTAAGGGTATCTCTTTTGTAATGTCATCATGCATAGCCAAAACAAATATAAAAAAATAGATGAACGAAACAGCCCGGTAAGAAGTTGAGCCATTATGCCCGTGGATATTAGTCTGCTAAATATTCGGAAATTGTGCAATACCCTTTTTTCCTGAGTGATTGTTTAACAATGCTCATAAATTTGTATTAGGGTAAATCTTATATATCTACAAGAATTCTATTGAATGTGTGCACATAGAGGCCGTTTATTTTAAAATAAATGAAAACAAATTAA
The DNA here is from genome assembly GCA_005406025.1 of Eumeta japonica. NCBI lineage: Eukaryota > Metazoa > Arthropoda > Insecta > Lepidoptera > Psychidae > Eumeta > Eumeta japonica. The sequence continues at coordinate 85,612 of BGZK01001818.1, forward strand.
ATTACAGATTTGTATGACCTATTAATAATGGAAAATCGACAAAACTTACTCCCATGGTGACGCAAAGGCGTATGCATTCGTAAACACATGTGCACACAACTATATGAAAACAAATGCATAAGGCTCCTCAAGAATTATAAAATTAATATTTTATTAATGGTTACCATATGGTTAAATAAAATCACATATTATATGTACTTATGTATTCCAATTTTTATTAAGATCGATGAAACCCTTTTTAAGTTATAAAAGAATATACAGACAGGTAGATAGTGGCCCATAAGTTGTGCAATCATATGTTATTATTATATACCAAGTTTTCACATGGTAGGTTAAACAGTTCTAAAGTTATAAAAAAACATACAGACATACAAAGAAACAGACAGAAAACAACATCCCACAATTTGTGTTATCACATGTTCTTACTGTAAGACAATTTTGATTAGAATTGCTTAAACCGTATTTGGGATATAAAAGGATATACAGATATATATATATATATATATATATATATATATATACATATTTTTAAAATGGTAGAATTGGGATAAGTAGTAAGTCTGAAACGACCATCCATCATGAAATTTTATAAAAATGGTGTAGATTCAGAATATTTTATATCTTTGAGCAAAAAAGAGGAAACATTGAGTGTCTTGTTCATTCTTCTCGAGGTAAATCAGCATTTGGAATGGGTGGTTAATGTCAAAAAATACAATAATGATGAATTTCAGGTGTAATTCTGTTATTTGAAAACTAAAAATACTTTTTATTCGTTAGGGTTCCGTGCAAAAATGGCAAGAACGGAATACTTACAGTATCGTCATATCCGTCCGTCCGTATATCACAGGCATTTTATTCAAATAAAAGACACAAAGATAAGACAAAAGGAAAAATACAAATCAAAGACGTATATTGATGAAATGTATAGTGTAGGAGTCTTGTACAAGCTGCTACTTAGTTTTATAGTTAAATAACAAAAATAAATATTTCAAGGGGGAGCAATCTATTCATGTAACAGAAGCTGAAAAAAAAAGTTTCTCAGCAAACATCAACGTGTTACAAATATTTCGACAGTTCTTTTAAAAACACTAAAGTTTGTAAACAATTTTTCTGATTACGTTAATTTTGAAAATAATTGCTACGAAAGTAGCAAAAATTGTGTCTCCTCCCCCTTATTTACCAAACCATAAGTCCAAAAAAGATGAATAAAATAAAGCAGATGACGATTAATAAATACTTTTAACAAAAAAATATTTTGATCATGAACATTTTGACTTATTGCTAAAAAACTGCGCTTCTAGGCCAAAGTACGTAAGTGCTATGAAGATATGCTCTTTGTTGAACGACTTTGGTGTACATTAGTTTAATAGTAATAGTCGACATACCTACTTGTTTTAGTTATAGGCAACTAAAGTGCTTATAACTATTCTGTGCGGGACACACGGAAAAAGTGTACTGTGTAACAATGTAATTTTTTCACCTTTTGTGCATTTCTTTGTAATAATGGCTTCGTAACCCTGTAATAAGCATGGTCTGAGATGCTCTTGGCCAGTTTTTTTTTAATTTTTAGATTTGATTTTGATTTGATTAAAATGGTGCTGACGGTATTTTTAGCTAGTGAAACGATGACGGAAATCAACGCAAAAATTGAAGTTGAATAGCTATTCAGAGCAGTCACCATAGTGTACACGATAGAGTACGCAAACGCACAATTAATACATACAATTATTCAAAATATTCTTATACTTATACATTGTTGTATATATTACATCACATTAATTTTATTAATTATTAATATTAAATTACATTACATACTTTGTTCTTATTACGAATTTTAGATTGGAATTAAGACTAATACAATTTATTCAGTTTTCAATTGTACGTCTATATCTAATAGTAAATAATCAGTTTCAATAGGCATATAGGTAGAGGAAACAGTTTTTTCGTATTTTATAAGTAAAAAGTTGCAGTAAGATCTCTTTGGTTGTGCTGTTTGTATCTGGCTAGTTTTGGTACCATTAAATAGATGACCTTTTTAAAAAAGAAAAATCAAAAATATGAATGATGTCCCCCATTTTTTTATTGTTATTATTTTTATGATTGAATCTAACGTGGATATTTGATGCGTTTTGAAGTTTTATTACAAAAAAGGAGTAAAATTCGACATAAGTCGCGAAAAAAATTTGTGATGTTTATGGACCTAATATAGCATCGATAAGAGTAGCACAAAACTGAAATGGTTCAACCTTACCCTGATCGAAGAATTAAAGTCGATGCCATTTTGGAAAAAGTAGATTGGTATAATAGTACTTACAACGTAGCCAAAGACCTGGGAATTGATCATAAAATAGTTTTGACCTATTTACAAAAAGCTGGATATACAAAAAAGCTCAATACTTAGATCCCATACGAGCTCATTGAAATAAATCTAATGAAATGGTACTTATTTGCAATTCTCTATTGAAACGTAACGAAAAAATTTCAAATAATTTTGAAAAGATTAATCACTAGTAATAAAAATGGATTTCTATACGATAATAAAGTGTAAAAAGATCATAGGCAAAATGCAAGCAAGCTCCACAGACTATAGCTGAACCAGAATTAACTCGCAATACATTGATCTGTATGATGGGATTGGAAAGGTATTATTCATTATAGCTTTTACCGTCGAGCAGATCTCTGCAGTCAACAGCTGATGAGACTCAAGCAAGAAATGGAGAAAAAACGGCCAGAATTGATGAATAGAAAGGGCGTGGTTTTTTCACCATGATAATGCCAGATCACAGAAATCTTTAGCCACTCAACAAATAATGAGAATTTCGTTGGGAAATTTTAATCCATCCACCTTCCTCTAACATTAAGGTTCTTGAGGCACGATTAAAAATTAATCATTACTCGTAGGAATATTCATCATCTTGAGAAGTGTGATTTACTAAATAAAATAATTTAAAATAGATCATATTTGTTGCATATAAACAATATTCACACATCATGCAAAGTTCATATTCTATGGACTGACGTCGTATTAAGTCGAGTGTTTTTGCTAGAATTTCGAAAATTCAATTTTTTGATTCGCATTAAATAAATTATTTATCTATATTTTCATTTTATTATCATTGAGTTTTTCTTATGTAAGTCTTACCAATAAATCTTTATGATAAATTGGAAAGAAATCTGATCAAGTCTTCAATGTTTTTTTTGGAGTACATTTGTTAGTTGAAAATAAAATAAAAAGATGGATGTTATTTCTCACAAAACGCACTATTTCTATTATGAAATTCTATTTGTATGAAACTGAACATTTAACCAGCGCGCGAATTTCACATTTTTTTGTGATAACCATGGTTATGACAAATTTTTCTTACGCGTAAGAAAAACTGAAGGAGTAACACCAAAACATTGTGATTAAATTTCAACGACCCCGAATTTCCATTGAAGCTCATTTTAGTTTAGAGGAAGATAGTGATTTAACAATCGTGCAGCTATATAAAATCGTGAAGCGACGCACGCGCACAATAACGTAGTTTTCTACAACCGTTGATTATGTTCATCTCGTGACTGTGATTTCTATTACTTTTACGAGTACAATAGCAATATGTCGTTTATATTCATATATCATATATAATATATAAATGACATATTTCCATTAATTTAGTCTCTAAAGAGTACTTGTTTCTTGTCTACGTGTTTACGTAATAATAGAATTAAAATTGTTCATATAAGTGAATTTCAATTGTGCAAAAGAAATCCATCAAAGATGTTAATAATATTAACACAAAAAATACAATATATTCAAGAATTATAACTTCCTATTTACCTAAGCATTAAAAATCAAGGAAACTTAATTCAGTTTTTGCACAATCTTTTATATTAAAGGTTGTGCGTCATCATTTACGTACAGGCTAAAGTTCGAGTTGCGTTTTTTTGAGCGACAATGGTCTTTCTGTTTGTCGTATTTGAATAGTTAATAAATTGTATTTCATTACATATAATTTCTACTAATAAATGATAGAAATATTTCAAGAAAAACATATGTATGTAATTCTCATTTGTATTCATAGATTTCATAAAACTGTCAACTCTATCAGAAGCCTATCCATTGTTTTAACACTCGTGTTTGTTTGTCTGTATACACGTATCGCGTGACGACGTCTGCAGCGAACGAAAAGGGTCTTAACAATTGTACTGTCCTTACTTTGATTAAAAAACTTGATTTGACCTTGCCGGCCTGCCCCAAAACTTTCCGTATTCGGTTGAGTAATAATATTTGGGAAGTGAACCAAAATTTAGAAAGTATGAATATAATACGGCTCATGTTTTAGCTCAAAATTAACAGAATTATTTTCCAAAATTATTAGAGACATTTATAATATGAAATAATTGTTTCTTTAAAAGTTTTGTTTGAAATATCTTTTGAATGAAGCAGTAGATTAGAATAGGCTGTATGTTCAAACTAAATTTTACGACATTCGATGGGGTCTTTTGATACTAAAAGTATTTATATTTTATTATTTATTGGTGAAGAATTCCTTTAGAAAAATCCTTTTCCTTTGGAAACATTTCGATGAATATATCTTTGCTAAATTTAATGTATTTTAATAAGCATGCAATGTTAGATGGAGGACTATATTCAAAAAAATTTACGTGATAGAGTTTTGGAAGATATAGAAATTATTACGAAAAAAACAGTTTTTTTAACATTCACGACATCTCTCCAAGAAATTAACCAATTTGGATATTTTTTATAGTATTAAACATAGTTTTGTTATGAACGGACCCGACTAAGTTTTTAAATTATTTAAAAAAAAAAGTTTTATAGAGATAGCTCAAAATGTATATAAATTCTCAGAAAGTTGTCACTAAAAATTGTGTACAACATTTCATGGGATTTAAAAACATTATAAAATTGTTTAATTTTCTGAGCAGAAAGTTGAAAAAATGTAAGTGTTGTATTGTACGGAAATGGGAATAAAAACACATTTTATGATAATTTTATTTTCTCATTTATTAATACGTACTTATTAATCGATATGAATGCATGTGTCAGTAAATATGTAAATAAAATGAAAGTGCTTATATGTGATTTCATAATATCTGATCTTTATACTATGGACTTACATAGTAATACTGTGTATATTAAGCACCTAATAAAATTTTGCCAATATTTCGTCTGTCGTATATTCGCTTTTTTGTGGACGTTAATCTTCGTAACGATTGAATTGATCTCAATGAGGCTTTCACTGAAAGGTAGTGGAACTTATTGAATTATACACGGGGTGCTTTTAATTACGAAAGTATTTAGGATTCCTGTATTAAAATTGAAAAATTCTTGAAAATGGAATAATTTGATCAGAATTGAATAGAAGATGGAACTTGGATCGATATCGAGCGTGGAACCGAATCGGAACCTACACCAAGACGAGAGCTGGTCCGGGATTAGCATCATGACTGAAAGAGAGACGGCTTGATATAAAAGGTGAAGAAAATTATTCTGATCATACGAATGGAGCCGCATAAGTCTATGATAATAATAATATTCTTTTCTAAGTCATAAATTACTATTTAATAGAAAGACAATTTGAAAGTCGAAAATATATATAGAAAAATGATATTCAACATACAAAAAAACAGAGACAATATTTTTTTAAACTTACTTACCTAAGTTACAAAAACTTAAATACATTATGTTACAATATTAACTTTTTTTGTAACCGTAATACTTTAAATCCAATGAACGACACATTATATAAACAGTTCATAAAAAAATTCGTGTGTAATTAATTATTTATTCAAAATTTAAATTAAATTATTATTTAATTTATATTTGAATAAAATAAATGTAAAGCCCAAAAAATTCAAAAATCTTCAAAACAGTGTCGTTTTGAAGGTTTGACTTGGTAACTTTGTAAATGTTGATAATGTTGTTGCAAGGAAAACGCTTAAATACATTATCGAAATCAAATTGAAATTATTTTTATTTTGTAGGTTATAAAGTAATAATTGAAATACGCGATAACATTTTAAAAAGTTATTAGTGTTTTATAAAATTACTATTCGTTCGTAAGACAGTTATCCCTCAAGATGAACGAGCACGAAACTTGAAGACAGCTCATTTTAAACAAAAAATGGACGGACACAACACAATCAAATATAAAATTATTAAAAAAAGAGATAAACCTGCAAAAATATTATGTCTACGAAAATATCTATTCTCTAAATATTTAGGATAGTATATAAATTTTTGGAAAAGTGTTTATTATTTTCAGTAATATCTAATAAAACTTAAATAGGTTAATAAATGTTTATAATTACCCACAAATAAATGATTTCGTTATTTGTGAGAAATCGAAGCATTATTTAGATGTTCAAAAATATCTATAATCAGCACTGCAGTAACTTCTTCTTTATCTCCGAAACTACCATTTGCTTCATTCGCCCATTTAGCATCTCTAATCTACTCAATGCTCTGTGATGTTGAAACAGTATTTACATTTGCAATGAATTGGCTGATGTCGCAAAAACAAACATGAGTTAATATAACAAGTTATACATTTGTCAATATATATATATAAAAAAAAGGTGCACTTATGTACGCGCGGGAGAACTTAAATTTCTTTGGTGTAATTAAAAAATGTTTTTAAATGTATGCAAATAATTAATTACAATAAAATAATAAAAGGACTGGAGTGGATAGTTAATACGGTTGATAAAGTTTAAATATGAAAAATTGAGCTAATATTTATTTTCTTATGTAAAGCGTAATATCAATTTTATCTTTTTATTTGAAATTACAGCAATTATTAAGTGAAAAATTGGAATATATTAACGTTATTTTGTTGCCATCTTCCATTTTGCATTTGGCTACACAAAACTCATCGGCTGATGTCACTGTTGAACTTACTAATTTCGCCTATCTTACAGAGTAATATCAATTTCACAGCAATGATAGTGGTGGTATTGTCCATATTTTGATAAATGACTACTCCTCCATCTCGAACGTTTGACACATCAGTTATTAGTGGTCTGAAGTCGCTTGCTAAACCGCTTACGAACAACTTCATACTGTAGTTTTCGTGTCACTCCGATAAAAATTTCCTGTCATCATTTGTCATATGCCAAACGAAGTATACCTTCAAATAGAACGGTATATCTCCTTAAATCTTTTTCTTCCTCGTCACATCTTGTTATACTAAGCGAAACCTCTCTTTTGTATGTGAACGTATTTTACAACGGCCCTTTTCTTAAGCTATTGAAACAGCTAAAATAATCTACTCTGGCTGTTTGATATCCGATAAATTTCTTATATTTCTGATTGTGTATTACAGCAGAGCTTAATCTTTTTCATAAATTCGCTGATACGAGGACCCTGTTGAAGCCTATTATCTAAAGGAACTCCAAAGAATAGTATATACATAAAAAAATACTATTTCTTTGTTTTGTACTGAAATAGTTCCGGATCTACATCTTACATTTAGTAGTGAGAATTTCATACATTCTATTTTCACATCATTAAGAAGAATATACTTTGCACTACACTAATTTTCTATTTTGTAGATAGCAATCTCCACATTATTATAAGAGATTTTTTTTGTTTTTTTTTTATTGTTATGTTTATATAAAAATTACTTCTAATTTCTTTTAAATACGTAGATACTCTAGAGTAATTCCATCAGTTACGAGACTCAGTTACGTTCACCATGTTTAGATATTGACTTTAGCCTATCTTATTTTGATTGTATTTGAAGACGTATTACTTTTAGGGGTAGTCTGATAAGGTCCCACTAATATTAAAATAACAAAATAGAATACGATTTAATTATTTTAACTCGCCATTAGTCGATGAAATAAAACAGCCGTTATACATTACTTTAACATTATTGATATACGAGAATTTTCGCCTAATAATATGGCTATAGGAAGTTCATACCAAGAATACTCCGCGCATATATACTGCGCAGGGATCACATTACCACTGACATTGATTTTCTTTCATGACTCTTCTGCCATAAGCATATGTGTAATAGTAAATATGGCTCCGCACTTCTGTTTCGTGTTTAGTCCTTTTTAATATCTTTCAACGCGACAGTCTACTCATTCAACACTCTCACCTCCTATCCGAATATTGTGTTCATATATACTTTTACTATTTTTCGAACTTTTGACTTGATTAACTTTGGTTTTGTTGGCATTTACTTTCATATGTCTTTTGATAACAGAATCATCCATTTTGGTTACCATTACTTGTTATGTGCACGCCGATAGAGCAAAAATTACTAGATCTGTTGCGTATAGAAGGCCGTTTTACACAGCTTTAAATAATATTAAGTAAATTTAAGAAGTTCCATAACAAATTTGACTCGAACATCTTGCACTAAAACCCACTTCGAAAGTTATCACACCAAGAAACACCACAAATAATTATAAGGTATCATATATAATTTCACGGAGATTGATTTGTCTCTGAAATCCATTAGAAGGCAATTATCATCTAACGATTACTTATTTTGTTCAGGATTAAAAAAATATTCATTACAAAAACATTCGATTCGGGCGACTAACTGTTGCCGTCACGTTCGGCGGCTTTTAATTTTGTTTGAATCTATTTACATGAATGAGATTAGGCTACCGAGCAGCGTTCGGAGCTCTTCGAGGTTCCGCACAGATTGTAGTTCATTAGGCGCGTCCCGAACGGGCGCGACTTTAAACTTTATTTGCGGCGCGGCAATTAGCCACCGCGGCCCTAATTACGACCACGAAACCACCTGTCCGCGGCGGCCTGTACATAGGCTTTCTCATATACTTCCGCGCGTCTTACGCTCGGCCCTCCCCTTAGGCGCGATTGGCCGGGGCAGAGGGTGCGTGCGCAGGGCGCGCGCGACAGTGGGCGCGCGGCGCGGGCGGGCGGCGCGGCGACGGGCGGCCGCCGCCGTCTCGGCCGTCAGTGCCGACGCGACGAGCGGCCGGCGGCGACGAGTGTTCGGGGTTGTACTGCTTCCGCCGCAGCAACTTCGATCGAACCGATATTGCATTACTTTCACTGGGTTCCAAATGCACTGAACTGAAAACAACTTTATTATAACAACAAAATTAACTTTACAGAACTTTCAATCGATTCGAACGCAATGAACGATAAGCTCCCGATTGTTTAATTCTATATATAATTTGTAGTTAGTTAACTAAAGTCGGGAGTGACGGCCGTCGCTTCAGACGCTGCGAGGGCGGCGAGTGCTCGGGCGCCCGCGTGTGTGATGTACGATGGGGGGCGGTGAGTGGCGCTGCTGGCTGCTGGTGGCGGCGCTGGCCGCGCCCGCCGCGCCCGCCGCCGCCGACGTCGACACCTCCACCGGCCACGGCGACAACACGATCGCCAACACCGGTAATCTATTGGTTATTTTTGTTTCGGAAGCGAAACTTTCTTCTACAATTTTCATTTTTCGCAAAACTATCACCTGCCGTCAATAAGAGCCCGCCCGAGCGCGCTACGTCGCTACGCTTGCTACGTCGGCTGTTACGTTTCTTCGCGTAGTCACTGTAAAGGGTATATCGATAATTTCAAGAATAATTAACCACTTTTATATATTAAAAATAAAGAACTAGAAAAGAAAGCTTTACCACTAAACCACTAAAGTTATTGTACACTTAACGACGTGTTAACTCACGACAGTCGTTCAAAACACATCTAATTGTTATTAATGCGAATGTACAGAAACTTGGGAATGTGAGTCATTTTGGAACGTTTCTTATTGTAATCCGTAAGAAAAGACATTTTCAGGAAATAATCAAATTAAAGGAAAGGATTGTATAAAATAAGTCTTGACAAACATTAGAATAGTGGAGCAAATAAAATAGGAATCTAGTAAGAAAATATTAATGAAAAAAAAAGTTTAAAATATTTATTTAGAGATGTAATCTATGTCATGGTTGAATTTGTTTATTAATGAAACATGTTCCATTAATGTTTCTAGACATTACTTATGAATAGATTGTGGAAATTCAATTTTAATTTCAATTCTATTTAATATCGTATGATTATTCTAACAAATTGAGTTTTTTCGAAAAGAGACAGAATCATGTTTATACTCATAACATTCGTTGATTGCAAAAAGTCTGTATAAAGTTCCAAGGGGGATGAAATGTTTGTCGTGCCCCGTTTTACTACTCTTTATTCCTGCTGAGGTAAAACTTAAATTGGAAATTGATGACATGCAAATAGATGACCTAAATATAAAAATATGATAATTGTATAGTACCAAACATTTTGTTTTCAAAAATCGCACCATAATGATAATTTTAATTCATTGAATACAGTTTATTGATCTGGATACAATAATAGGGCAGTATTTATTTTTCTTATATCAATAAACTTTATCCGATTCGACTTCCTTTACTTCGATCGGGCGAAAAAAGTGTAAAATATTATATTTGAAAACTTATCGCCTGCGGACGAAATTTTCGCTTTTAAGATAGTTGTGAATTTGCATCTAAGTTTTCAATTATAGGTATTGAAAATTTGAAAAGATGTCAGTATAGTTTTTATTTGAAACTAATCTAAAAAAGTGTTCGTATTAAAAAAGTCGATAAATCCTCTCAGAACATTAAATATAATCCATTTACTAAAATAATCTGTATAATATGCACTTAATAATATGTTTCTAATGAAACTGGAAGAATAATTTGACAGCAGCTAACTAAACACCTTGCGGATTACCTCATCTATGGTAATACTAAACTTTGTGTTCTCACGGTTTTTTGGTTTCATATTTCTACCATTTTTTTTTTTTGTAAAAAATTTGATATTTAACACAAAAATCTGAAAAACTATAATATTAAATATTAGAAACTAATTCGAAAACTATTCGTAGTATATTAAAATAAAATAAAAAAAACGAAACCGTGGGTGAAATATTACGTTTTCGTATTTTATTTGATGTATTTTTACTCAGTCGGATGTATGTTTTTTCACGATTGAATACCCAAAGAATGTAAAAGGGACTTTATTATTAAGTCTATGCCGTATTTTTTATTGAACCATAATCAGTAGTTGTTTTAAATTGGCGTAGAATAAGTTGTTATGGTAGATAACCTTATAATATTACTGGGTTCTCTGCTATTTTTTATAGCAGTTGGTCTTATTGTCATCATAAGTCGGTCTTATTATCATTCTCATACTCGGAATGATATCTACTATCGTAGGATGTAGAAATTCTACGAAAATTGTATCTGTGCATAGTTTAACTTGCTCTAGCTGGTCTTTGCACATTCTTACCTCTGTGTGAAAAAAAGTAAAAAATCATCAAAATAGATATTTAAAATGAATTAAAATAGAAATATGAAAAAAGTGTCATTCGATTTCATTCAAATGTGCGATTTTTGGGTACGGAAAATTTTCATCAGAACATTGCTACGATCTATCACATTATATTCAGGCACGCGATCGTATGTGCTATTGTTTTTGCCACGGCACACCTACTTTGCTAAGTTTTCTATTGATAAATGGTAGTTGACCATTTAAGACATTTCAAAGTAGTAAATAATACGACGTATTTGGCATTATTGTAAAAATGACCTATTTTAAATACAAATATTAATACCTACCATTTGATGCTATACAATATATTTCGTTAGTTGTTTAAGTGGCATTATGTGCCTGATATCCGCCATATTAATTTTAAATCGATTTTAGACGTCAGTGAAAACTTGTCTAATTTCGATAGTTTTCCATTAACCCAGCCACATTGGGATTAGTACACACTAGGCGTCAGAACACGCGTTCATCATAAATGTATATTTCAAATACTAGGCATTCCCTCCAAGATTACATAACGAACGCGCGTGTGACTTCGCGTCCCTCGTTTTTTTTTTGAGTTCGAGGTCGACGCGCGTTTGCAAGAATATACGATGCAGTCGTATCGCACATTCAAACGCGCGGTTTCGTTTAAATAAACAGAATTTTGAGAAAAATAAGTTGGGAAGAATTAGTAGAAATATTTGGCAATGCGAGAGACAGTTTGGGTATAACCAGTGGCGTAGCTAGCCGAGCTGTCAACCGGGGCGGATTCGAAGTGACACCCTAAAAATCAAAACTGTTAAGTTGAAAAAAAAATCTACCCATAGACAATCTTTTATATTTCGCTGTGCATCTTTTTTTGAATCAAAATTTGTGGTCGGATGAATTCGGGTATCATCCCTTAATGGGTGGCAGCCGGTGGGCCGCCCCGCCGCCTCCTCTAGCCACGCCACTATTATAACGTTACAAATAGTCTATGGGTTAATGTATCTAGTAAAATCGGATGTTTGCTAAATTGTTTTATCGTTGTAGTCGTATTATGACGACGAGAAAGTAACTTACACTTACAAGCTAATTCTTCGATGTCCACTTCTCTTGTGTCTGTTTGCTTTATCGTCATTATAATCGAAAACAGCAGCGATAAAGAGAATGTCGGATACATTCTATTTTATTAGGTACATTAACTGACGGGATGTTTGTGACGTCGTACCCAAACTTAAGAAAATTTAGTGAGAAGTTTTTTTAATTACTTCAGGGTATCTACAAAATCTTTCAATACCTACTTGAGTAAGTAACTACTTGAAATATTAAAATTCCCATTTTCACGGCTAATCTGAACAAAACCGCGCGTTCGAATTTGCTATCTGTTAGTATCGTATGTTCATGCGAACACGCGTCGACCGCGCGAACCAAAGGAAATCGAGGAACGCACGTTCGCACGCGCGTTGATGTTGAGACGCGCGTTGGAGACGTAAACGCTTAGGAAATAGCCAGTATTTCAAACGTATGTTTCTGGTGAACGCGTGTTCGAACGCCTAGTGTGTATTAAGCCTAATGGCGGCTTTAGAAGCGCGTTATTGAAAGTTTTTTCTTTCATATAATTTTTGATGAACGCGCTTAAGCGCACATTCGAACGTTTACCTAGTCTGTTCTAGCTCTTAACGTAAAAAATAATTTGGATGGCTACAATTCTTACCCAGATGTTTTAACTGGTATCTTTTAGTGAAATGTTTGGGAATGTTATTGTTTATAACAAAGCACAAAAGAAGTGTCCAAAGCATGTATTTTTTTTATAAAAAAATCGTATTTTTAATTTATGTGTCATAAACACAAAACGATAGGTGGTATTTTATTAAGTAAACTTTTGTTCTAAGTAATTAACTTCTTTTGAAATTGAAAATTAAATACGCTAGACTTAAAATCTCTCACTAAATATTGTGAGATTTTTTAATGAAACTGTATTGGATTTGTATATATATCTGTATAAATAAAAACAATAATTTTTTCTTGCAATAAACTATCTGCATGTTTTAAGTTAAGTGAAATATTCGTAAATTAAGCATTTGTTACTTATAAAACAAATTTTAACTATTAAACAAGAATCTGTTAGTTACATAATATACTTTAGTTTGTATTTACAGTTATAATTATTGTTAGCTGGGATACATAAAAAAGACGTTTAAATTTATTCTATTTTATATAAAATTTATATAATAGAGGATCTAAATGAAAAAAAAATCGTAACTGGGTAATGATTTAGTAGTTGATAGCAAAAGTAGACCGCAGATCCGATGCACGGTCCACAGGCTAGGTTACTTCCTGATAATTTTGTTTAATTCCTGTAAAATAGTAATAGTTATAGAAATTTAACCTCATTGAACATCTTCAGCTAGTTTATCATTTAAACATTTCTTTTTACAAAAAAGAAATCATAATTTTGAAAATTAAGAAATAAAATTGCGTTTTTCTTTTTGCCGAGATTCCACCATATTGTGATCGCACTTTGACGATCGCGGCTTTGACGAATCCGCGTAAATATTTGATTACTGTACTTATGATTTCTTGAAGTTCTTACGACATTTCATGTTTAGGAGGTTGATAATAGAAAAGAAGCTATTGTAATGAAACGAAAACCAAAGCGATTTGAAACTGCAGAAATGAATAAAACGCGTCTAAATTCTCCAATGATAATGAATATGTACATAACCTGGGCGTTTATGTAAACTTCTGTTTGCAACACCGACGGACGTGCATAACGCTATGGCTTAACACACTAGTGAGTTAGAATATCTTATGAAACCTTTAGCGTTAAACAGTTATAGGGTACAGATATTGGCGTCAAACGTCGGTTTTGTTTGGGAGATTTCAGATAAAGTATTATAATTTAGGGCATTTATTACAAAAACTATTTATTAGTGCCGGAACTTTCCTAAATATATGTGTACACTACAAAATTCCAACTCAAATAAAAACTATAAGATATTGCTTCCAAATTTACATATGTTTTATGGGATATCTTTAAAATTTTAATTAAGTTGTTTAAAATAAGAATATTTTTTTTAGTTTTGACGAGATAGAATTCTTCTTAACGCTACATTGTTTAATAAATATACAAGCATGATAATTTTTAATAACACAGAATCCCTGAAATTACTAGAATAATGAATTAAAAAGTGGAGTTAAAGTAAAATAAAAAAAATATTAACATAGAATTATATAGTTTTGAATATGCTATGTTATATACTAGTAGAAAACGGTTGGACTATGAGTGGCATGAAGAGGAAACTCGAATAGAGGGGTGTAAGACGCAGTGAGATTAGCGCGGTCGAAGAAGAAATAGATTATGTTAAGTTTTCTAGCCCGCAAACTTCGCGTATAGCGCGCGCAAAAATTTCTTGCATTTTTTCGCTGTCCTGTAGAGTAGTAGTAGACTTGAGGTGAGAAAAGATGTATTTTATTTTCTGTCTTCCCCTTTGTAATTCCCATTAAGAGTATTAGAGAAATTTACATTTGTTCAGCGTTTTCTTGTAATCAAAGATTGTCTCGTTGAAAATTTAATTTGTAATGAATTTAATTTGTAAAACCATGTATACATTTATTTATCGCGGCTAGAATTCAAATCGCGCTCAATGAAAACAGAAATTAGAAATGTAACTTAAAACTGATAGGCATCTAGTTAATGTTCACGCAAAGAGGGTAAAGTAGTGTGCTTGTCGACTCTTATATAGTTTTAATGCAGATTTCTTATAATCTAGTCATTTAAAGAAAGTTAAAATTAGAATACTATGGTTTAAAAATGGTATTGACTTGATTTAGAGGTTATCCATTATGAAATAGCGTTTAGGTTCGAACTGAGCCCCTATACTATGTCTTCATCACACTAACTTTAATTGAAATGGAGGCGTTATCTGCTATCCGTCTCGATACCACTGAATTAATTTTATTGCCGTTTCTTACTGATGTGAATATCGGGTATTGTGCCACTAGTTTTGAATGTATAAGAATGAATTAGCTACCATTTTCAATATACGTTTGAATGTTTACGAATGAGTTAATTACCATTTTCAATATACGTTTTAAGTATACAGATGATATTGGACTTTTTGCTAAAATTTTAACAAAACGTAATAACAGAAATGAATATTTCGTCACAAGTAGACGGAGAATTATAACTAGAGAAAAGATAATAAAAACAAAAGAAATATAAAACTAGACAGTGTACTTATGGTGAAAATTATGAGTGGACAAATCATTAAGTAATACCGTTTTATACAGCGCAATATTTAAAACAAAAAAATACGTACCCTAATTATATTTCTCCACGTTCAACGAAATTTCAAATTTTTCGGTCCGTTTACGTAAAGTTTACAAATGCACGTCAATTGTATAGTCGAGGATACCTTGTAAAGAGCATCCTGTATCAAGTCACTAGGAAATTCGATCAGTTTACAATCTCCTTTTCGCTACGTGTGAAGTCATGGTACGGAGAACCGAATCGATGTCAGTGCACGCAGCGGATAATGTAGGCGTTTTAGGAGCCCGTTTTAAATTACCAAATAAACATATTATTTTTTTTTATTTCATTATGAAATAAAAATGAAATGGGCCATCAGAGTTGCTGTGTTGTATATTAAAAACATCCTTGCAGAAAAGACAAATATAAGGTTTATAAATTTCCCTATGGAAAATAAATCAAAGAAATCAGTGGATTGCCGCAATAAAAAACTGGACTTGGGGTTCCTATGTATTTTTAGATGTAATAAAATGATGTTGAAATGACAGATATTAGGAAATTGATATGCTTTGTATAAACAATAAAGTATTACTTTTAAATTATAATAATAAAAAAAAGGAATTTGATATGTTTGATTATTTGTAAGTAAATGCTTAAGGAAAAATGTTGTCTTTATTATGAATTTTCTTAATTAATACCAAAAAACTTTTATGCCTGTTACCTTTAAGGTTGCACCAAAAGAAAAAATGCAATTTGCATCAATGACCCGTCGCACTTCATTTATCTAATTTAAAAAAATTGTTAAAAAAAGAATTCTAATACTTAGTATTTGCTACGATAAAAATCTTAAAATTTTCAAAGACTTAACGATGAAGTGTAAGATGTTCCACTAACTCATGTTTGTCTAATGTTATCTGGCCATAATTTGATTAAACAACCTTCGTTATTTCTTTGACATTTCTCAACGAAGATGAAATTTTTACTGTTTATAGCTGTAATGCAATTTCATGTCTGAATTAGCATATAATAATTTCCGTATTTTATTTTATACACAAAAGAAAGAATATTCTTTAATTTAACAAATGCATAACAATGTAATTGATAAATAACTATTTAATTGTTTTTCATTTTCGTTACTCGTCCGAAACTATTTTCTTACCGATCACACTTAATTTTTTGTATCGAATTCATGCAACCATAAAAATAGAGAAAAACATGAACCATCGCTCGATTCTGAACATACGCAGATATTTTAAAATCAAAAATTAAAACTATTAATCGCGTAATATAATTCGCGTTCGTCATACATTTCATTGCGCTAAAGCCGCGGGCGACCGGATAGCGGATTGGTCTATGCGCGTCGCCGTGCACGTCCGGCGCCGCGCCGCCGCGTCTGATAACGGACGCATGCGATCAGTTTATCCACCCGCCGTCGCACCGAGTCCCATTTGAAAGATTTAATCGGCTAAGTGCATTGTCCCGGCGTCGGATCACGCGGACGCCCATTATCGACTGCGCGAGGGCCGCTTATTACGCTACGCTCAGATCGGGAGGTGTAAGTCGTGCGCCTGAAACGAAAAAAAAAAAAAATTTGTATCACTGCAATATGAGAATAAGTTGCGTTTTATATAATTAATATGTTAAATACTAACCGCTTAGGTGGATTTTTTTTTATTTAAGAATTTAACGATGCTTTCAAGAAAAAAAAATTAAGATCAAAAATAAGATTTTATTTTATAGCGCATGAACGTATGTATACGATAATTTGAATTCCTTTAATGTTGACTCGCACATGTACGAGTGTAAAAATACGCTACTTGCACGAATTAGGCTAGTGTTGTATGGCTTTTTTGAAATACCACAAATATTGTTCTAAAATATAACCCTAGGAGTAATATTTTAACATAAATAAAATCTGACAAACGATTGACCGTACAGGCCTCCCTAAAAATTTTCACTACTATATTTTTCGATGTGTTTTTGTTCTTCTTGAGTTATAAAAAAATGTTCAAGAGTTTTTGAGTTCTTCTAGCTCAAAAAATTGAAAGGCGGTTGGCCCTGAAGGCCACCCTGAAACTACTTTCAACTTCGAGATGTTGAGATAGAGGAACAGTAAATTATTGAGCTCATCACGCCCAAAACATCAATTTTATTGCTTTTTCAAACTTCCCTGGGTCAAAATATAGTTTGATATGTTCTGAGTTTTTCTTTAAAACTCTATATGTATATTAGAAAAAAAAAGCGCTATTTTAATTTTCTGACTACGATATCTTTCTTTCGGTACGTGTTGTTCAATTTTTATCTGTTTCACGGCATCGAACATAGTGTTTATACAAAAAATGACTACAGAGCATTTTTTTTAGAATAGTTCGTTAACGATATCTCTCACCCACGGATATTGATGCAGTTTACAACGATCGACGTTGTTTGTCAAGCACAAGATCCATTAATAGTTGCATTTTGAAAATCAATAGAATAGTTTAAAAGATATTCTAAAAATATGTTTGATAATTTTCCAAGACACACAAACGCATGCACGTCCTAGAGCACACACACGCACGTGCAGATAAATATACAGACAAATGGTTAAAATAGATTTCCAGAACCTTAACAGTCAAAATCGGGTGAAAAGACAATTTCGGAATATAGCACTGAAAACAGTAAGTATCTTTCAGATTAATGAAAATTTTAAATTTTCATAGCGATAAGACAAAAATGCGATTGTTAAAATATTTCAACAACTACATGTTTCGAACATGTTATTCGATTTTGATCTGTTTTACGCCATTGCACGCAGTTTTCAAGGTGAAAAAGATGACCGCGTGTTAAACATCAATCCATCATGAATTACTTACGTAATTTTGAAAAATATATATTTTTAACTTTTCGTTAACGATATCTCTCAACGAATTAACCGTTTGTAATGCATTTTACAATTATCAACGTTATTCTTTAAGAAAAAGTTAGTTATGTTTTGGAATTTATCAGTAATGTAGTTTAAAAAATATAAAAAAAACACTGAAAAATAATTCTCCAACAATGTCTCTTTAAAATCAACCGATATTGATTTCCTGAAGAAATTCATATAAATACCCCAGCGAGGATATTTTCCAGTCATTAAAAAATCATCAGAATCCGTCTACTAATGGTAGGGCACCAATTTTCCATAATATAGGAAAAATAAAAATAAAAAACAAAATAGTTGATGGTAAAAAAATATGTATATTACATATTTTTATAGTCATAAATAGTCGGTTACAGCTAAACAAAGAATAACCAGATATTCTTATAAGCCTTACTGATATATTATATATATATATATATATATATATATATATATATGCTAACATAATAACTTACCTTTAATATTCGAATCAAGTTTTAGTCGCTAGAGCCTAAGACGAGTTTCTTTATAACTTCGTAAGCACTTTTTATTCTTATTAGTTGTTTCTTTTTCATTTTTACACAGCAATTAAATTGTTATAAAGAATCCTCTAGTCCCTCTATGATATTTTGAATTTTATTTGTTATTTTTTAAAACAAGATATTATTTATGATAGATAGATATTATTTATGGCGTGATTTAAAAGTATATAGCGTAAACGTTGAATGCAATCAAATTATTTGCCTATCGTTATGTTGTAAACGTTTCTTTTCTAAAGTTTCCGG